>CAHIKZ030001731.1:0-145000 GCA_903632075.3 Acanthosepion pharaonis | reverse complement strand
CATCCATCCATCCATCCATTATCTCATCATTATATCTATCTATTATTTATCTATTCATTAAATCTAATCCATCTATCCATCTATCTATTTCTAATCCATCCATTTTGATTATATCTATCCATTCATCTATCCATCTATTCATCTATCTATCATTCATCTATTTTATTTATCTATAAAATTTATTTCATTGTTCATCTTTTCATCTATCTATTCATCTTAGGTCCATTATCCATAAATAAACATCTGCATCCATCCATCCATTTTATGACTCCATCCATTCATCTATCTCTATTCTGATATCCATCTATCCATCCATCTATATATATTCATCCATTATCCATTTTTATCCAATTAATCCATCTATTTGTATTCAAAAAAATCCAAATTTAATAAATTATTGAATTTTTATTTCATCTATTTATCTTTTAAAATTTGTCCTTTTTATAAAATAAACTTTTTTATTTAGAAAACACTTTTTTATTTACATTTATATGTATATTTTGATTGTCATCTATTAAAAATCTCTATCTAAAAATGTTGAATTTTGGAAAAAAAAAAAATTTTTCATCGAATTTTGATACATTTAGACAATTTCAAAAATTTAATTTTGTTTTTTTAAGGAGATATAAAATATTTAAGAAATAAACATTAAAATTTGAAAAAAATATTGTTTTAATTTTTTTATTTAAATATCCTTTAAATTTATATAATTTTTTTTTTTTTAAAATATTACCAAAGTTTTTTTAAAGAAAAATCAGAATTGCTTTTAACAGATGTTATGATTTATATTTTTATTTTTAATATTGGCAGAGTATAGAAAACCAGAAATAACATTGTTTCAGTTAAATGATTTTAATTAAAAATTTAGCTGTAGAAATTGAATTTTGTCCATATTTAGGTTTCAAAGATTTATATTGATCTTTGAAAATACTTTTTGTATATATATATATATTTTTTATGCTCTTATATATATAGTTTATGTTTTAAAAATAATATATTTTTTCAGTCCAATTCAGTATATTTAATGATGTTTATATAAAGAAAGTTTTTCCGATGTTATTCATTTTCTTGAAATTTGTTTTTTTCAATATCTTTTAAAAAATAAATATAGTTTTTTTATATTTTTTATTTATAATTTTATAATATCAGAGTTCTTTTTTAATTTTTTTTTATTCCTTTTTTTCATTTTTTGCAAATGTTGTGTTTTTCATTTATTATTTCTTTTTTTAATTTTATTATTAAAATTTTTATTTTTATCATATTTTTCACATTTTTTTCTTAACACGTTTGAATTTTCATGGCTGACAGGAAATTTTTTTTTAAAAAAATTTAATGTTTATAAATATAACAAGAAAAATTTTATTCTTTTTATCGTTGGGTTTCTGTATATATATTTATAATGTATACACCTGATTTATTAAAAGATTTTTTTTTTTTCATCCCATATTTTTTTTTCTTTAGGACTTTCTTTTTTCCATTTTCTCCATTCATTTAACACCTTTCCCTTTTTTCATTTTAAGACATATGAAATTCAAATCAAAATTTTTTTGTTTTGTTTTTTATAAACTATTTTTTTCTTTATGGATTCTTTTAATTTTTTCTTCTAGAAAAAAACTTTTTTCTTTTTTGTTTATATCCTACAAGGAGATTTTGAAAATTTCCAAAAATGAAACAAATATTTCATTATTTGGTTTTTTTTTTTTCCTTTTCAATGGTTTTTGTTGAAAAAGTATAAGTTGATTTTTAGTTTATTATTTTTTTTCAATTTGAAGACAGAAGATGCAACAAGCATTTTATTGAGGTATTTTTTTTAAAAAATGATCCACTAAATCTAAACCATCTGAAAAAACATATCTTTTTATATATTTTGTTTTTAGTTTATTACACGAACTTTTTTGGAATTTTCAAATATTCTCTTCAGAGATTTTGATTTTAAAATTTTTTATGAATCTTTTCCTTTCAGGAAAACTTTTTATCATTTTTTTTTCATTTTTTTTGAAAAATTTGTTAAAATGATATTTTGATAAATAAATTTTCAGTATAAAATATTTTAACAATCATTTGCCAAAATCTTTGATAAAAAAAAACATTTTCAATTTAAAAATATTTCCTGTTTTTGATTTTTTTTTTTAATTTTTCAAAAAGAAAATTTGTTTTTGAAGTTTTATTTTTTGGGTAAATTAGAACATTCTTTGAAAAAAAAATGGATATTCTTTTTTTTCTTTTTTCCAATTAAAGAATTCTTTCTTTCTTTCAAAAAAAAAAAAAAAAAAAATTCTTGTTTGTTCTTTTATTCAGTTGAAAAATTTCTGTTTCTCAAAACAAATTTTCTTTTTATCGTATGTGTTTGCCATTTCTTCCTTTATTTTTTAAATGGCATTTTCTTCAAAGAAACCTTTTTTTTTTATTTCTTTAAATTATTCTTCAGTAAGGAATTTTAAAATTACGTCTTTTTCAATAGAACTTTATTATTTTTTTTAAGTCTTTTAAATCTTTTTGAAGATTTTTTTTTTTTTCTAGATAAAAGTTTATTCACTTTTTTTTTTATTTCATCAATATTTTTGCTACGAAATCTTTAAATGTTTTAAGACCCAAGAAAAATTTTCTATTAATTCTTTTTTTCTTTTTTTTATTTTCATTCAGAAAAGTAATTTTTTTTTTTAATAAAAACATTACAAGATTTTTTTTGAATTCTTTTTCTTTTTTTTTTTTTCTTTATTTTCTTTCTAGATAATTGGCTTTTTTCCTTTTTTTCTTATTTTCTTTTGCATGCAATTTTTAAAGATTCTTGTTTTGCTTTTAACAAGTAAAAATAATTTCTTTTAAATTTACAAATTTCCATCTTCCAAAATAATGCTGTTTTTTTTCTTTCTTTTCATTATTTTTTTAAACGTATTTCAGACTTTGAAAAATCTAAAAATAGATGTCATAATTCGTTTTTTATTTATTCATTCGTTTTTTTATTGATTCCTTTTTTTTCTTCTTATTATTTTTTTTTTTTCATGATATTTTTTTTTTTACAGAAAGGTTATTCAATCTCATTAAAAACATTTTTTTAAAAATTAACTAGTTTAATGGACGCTTTTATTGTATTTTCAATTATATTTAATAAAATAACAACGAATCAATTTTTTATTGACGCCTAAACACTTTAGTGACATAAAATGAACATTTCCCAGTCGATATAGAAATGATTGTTTTTTAATTTACAAAACAGGTTTTAAAATCAGAAAATTTTTTGGAATTTGTGACTTTTCAACAGAAATTAGATATATTGGGATTTTAAGGCGAGATATTTTTCAAAATTATTTATTATTTTTTACAAAAATATTTCCCAATCAAAAAAGAAATAAAAACTTTTCTTTAATTTGATATTTAAAATAAGAGATAATTTTTGAGTAATTAACAAAAAAAGTCCTGAAAAAGAAAATGAAAAATTTATAAAAAATAAAATTTCCTCATAAATTACAAAAAGCTTTGTATTTTTGCCCTTAAAAAGAAGAGATTTTCAAATATTTGATCATAAAGACTGAAAAATAAAATTGACAAAGATTATTGTTTAAGGTTGACGGAAAAAAGAATGTAAAAATAATTAGTTTTTTTTTTTTTTTTTGTTTTTTTTACGAATTTTCAAACCTAAAAACTCAAATGAAAAACATTGTTTTTACAATCGTTATGAGTCTACTTTGAATAGAATTTTAAAATAAAACAATTGTCTTGTAAATGGAATTTTTAAAGCATTCTGAATGTAAAATAAAGATCCATAGTTTAACACAATAAGAAATTAAAAACCTAAAAAAAAAACTAATTTTTTGAAATCACTTGAAAAAGTGTTTGAAGGAAAAAATCATGTGCATATATTACATTCACACACACACACACACATTTGAACAAAACAAAAAATTAGGTTTTATAATAAGTATAATCGATATGTTGTCCCTTTTCATTCTCTAAATGAACCCCCTAAAATGGAAATCCTGTTTTCAAATTGATTTCGCGGTTCAAATAAAATTGTTTTTCCAATTTTGGGCGCTTCAGAAGCACCGCAAGGTAATTTTACGTCTCCTGTGAAGTTTTGTTGAAATCAGATTTCAAAATTTTAAATCTGATCCAATATATAAATATATATACACACACACAAATGGTTAAAAGGGTTTAAAAATAATATATGATTTTAAATGGATAATAAAAAAATTTTTAATTCATTGAGTAATTAATGTTTGATGTCCTGAAAATAAATAAAAAATTTTAAAATAATAATTTTAAAATTTATTAAGGGAAAAAATAATTGAAATAATTATTTAGTAATTATGTGTTATATCTTGAAAAGAAATAAAAATATATGATTTAGAAGAATTGTCAAAAGAAATTATATATATTACTTTCAACTGTAAGATGATGATATATTTTGCCAATTTTATAAATACTTCTATTTATAAAGAACAATTAAATAAAATATTTAGACTGTTGGCTAATTTAATGTTTCTTTTAAAATAAAATAAAATAAAACATTATTACAAAAATAAAAAAATAGGAATTAACAGAGAGATGAAGACGACGATTGATTTGCATTTAAATTTTGAAGATCAAATGTTTCTTTCCTGTTTTGCAAAGGTTTGGAAAGTTGATTTTGACCATATAAGAAAAAAGATGATTAACTTTCTTGAACAATAAAATTTCAAGAATTAAGAAGACAAAAAGGATAAAAAAATTTTATTTTCAAAAGAAAAAATTCTTTAAAATACTTTTAATAATTTATTAAATTCATTTAATAATTGAGATAATCCATTGAAAATTAAAAATCGATGTCCTATAAGAAAATTTTACATTGTTTTAATCTTTATAATTGACAGCGATTGTTTTTTTAAAAAAAAAAAAGGAAGATGTATTGAATTTAAAAAGGACTTTTAATATTTTAAATATTTTTTAAGTTAATTTCTAATTTAAGAAGTTTCATAATAGAGTTTATTTCTTACTAGAAAAGAAATTTGCGAATTCCTAATTGAGTAGTGAATAAAAGAAAAAAAGTATAGAACTTTCTTTTACATCTACCTATTTAACTGTAAAATATTCTATTTAGCACCAATCTAGGAATTTAAATTTATTTTTTTCAAAGTTTTTAGATAATAAATTTTATTCCTTTAAGAATTTATTTGAATTGCTGGGAAAAATGAAAAGATTATATCAGAAATTAATGTCTAATAGAAAAAACAACCGACGTCAATTTAAATGACCCAAATGAACTTAAATAATATTTTGCACCAAAGTTTCACATTTTTAAATATTATTTCTTATTATCAGTTGATCTGTATTTCCTCTTTTTGGTTTTACTAAATCAAAAAAAGCATGGAAAAAATTTTTCTTCCTAAGGAAGATGTGATTTTAGAATTTCATCCATACTATTTTGCCTTTTGTTTTCTGCAGTTTTATTTTACTGTCTCGATTCAAAATTTTTAGAAGCAGAAAACCGGAAACAAAAAGATTCACCCCAAAATTAAAAAAAAAATTTACATTTACTAAAATAACACCAAATTCTCCCAGAGCGAGGTCCTTTCATTGCACTCTGGTTGATTGACCTAAAATCGAAAATGTGGGCGAAAAAATGCTTTTTTTAATTTATGAAAACTATGTTTCGCGCTCATTTGATAAACAAAACCAATATTTTTAACGTTTTTTTTTATTTTATAAATTGAATATCATCCGCAGTTAAAATTTCAATAACTAATGATTTTAATTTCTTTTAAATAATATAATCTGAAATTGAAAATTTAGAAAAAAAATAATTTTGATTTAAAAGATAATTTCAAAAAATGAATTTAAAAATTTAATAAAAAAATAAAAATAAAATTTTGATTTAAATTTATAATTTCTTGGGTGAATTAATATTTTATATAAATAAGTATTTTATGATTATTTAGGGTGAATTAATTTTGGATCCGACGCAATTTTTTTGAAAACCCCAAGAGTTTAAAAGATATATTTTTTTTTTTTTTTGGTGGAAAATATATTTTTTTTAAGCTTTTTTTGGGGATGAAATAAATTTTTTTTAAATAAAATTTTGTTTTCTTGGTGGATTTGAAATTTGAATAATTCCTTTATTAATGAAATTTTTGTTTTCTTGGAGTACCATTTATTTTGTTTTACATAGGACAGATATATTTTTGAAATATTTGTTCATTTTGGATATTTTATTTATTTTTCTTGAAGATTTAAATAAAATTTTTTTTTTCTTGGTGGAAAAAAAATTTTTTTTCCTTATTATGATCATTTAATTTGTTTTTCTTTAAGGAAATAAATTAATTGTTAAGACTTGTAAAATAAAAAAGATTTATTTAGGATACCATTTATTTTATTTTTATCTAAAAAATTTTTCTTAATCTTATTGAAACCATAAAATTTTGTTTTGTAGAAAAGGTTCAATTTTTGTTTCCAGGGAAAATTTTTTTTTTCCTTCTTAGATTTCTCATTTCTTAATTTTTTTAACACACAGTTAATAAAATTTTGTTTTTTTGGTAAAATATTTTTTTTTTTTTAGGGACCATAAATTTTGTTTTTTTGGAGGACATAAATTTGTATAATAAATTTTTTCTTTATTTTTTTTTGAAAAATGGTTTTTATTTTGAATTTTATGGATATTTGTCACATTTTTTATAAAACTTTTCAGGACTTATTCAAATATCCTCAATTAAATTATTTTGGAAATGTTTTTTTTTTTTTTCTTTTTTTTTTTTTTTTTTAAAAATCTTGGTAAAAAAATTTTTTTTTTTACATTTCCATCCCATGAACATTCATTTAATTTTATGAAATTTCAAGAAATTAAAAATTTGAACCGCTTAATGTTTTATTAAAAAACGCTGAAGTCCTGAAAATAAATTTAAATTTCTTTTTTTCTTAAAACAGGATTCCTAGTTACCTAAAATCTTCTTTTGAATTGTTTATAAAAATATAATAAAAATAAAACATTATTTAATTAGAAAATCTTTTAATTGCCAAAATTTTATGAATAACCAGATATCATGGACTGTATAATGTTCTCTTTAAAAAAAACAAAATTTCGATGAATATTGAAGTTTTATGTTATTCTTCATAAAAAATTTCTTTTTTTTTTAAATTTTTATTAGAATAATATTTAAAATTTTAAATCTTTTACATTTTTTTTATTAATTTGATAAGTTAGCTGATATTTTAATAAATACTTTATATATACTTTCCTAAAAATGGAAAAATATTACTATAATTCAAATAATTGTTGGCATTTGATGTTTTTCAAGAATTTTCCAAATCAAATGAAGGATTTTTTCCAAATTTTTCCTTTTTAGAAAATCTTTGTAAAAACATTTTTTTTTTTACATCTCTGTTACCATTTATTTAATTTTATGAAATTTCGAGAAATTAAATTTTTTTGCTTAATGTTTATATTAGTTAAAAGCAAAGTCTCAGGAGAATTTAAATCATCAAAATTTTTTTTTAAAAGAGGAAATTAATTTTACCGAAAAATCTTTTCTTTTCATAAAATAAAAAAATGCAATAAAACTAAAGACATTATTTGAATAGAAATTTAAATGATTGAATCAGATATATTATGGACACTATTGCCTTAAGAAAAAAATTTTTTTGATGAATAATGAATTTTTAAAGATTTGTTTTCTTTTTTAAAATTTTAATTAGAATAATTTATAAAGCTTTATATCTTTTAAATTTTTCTATTAATTTGTCCCACTGAGATGATTTTGTTAATTAAAAAACTATATTTACTAATTTCTAAATTAAAAAGCTTTTTATAATTCATCAAACCCCAGTATTTTGAAAAAAAATATTGAATTTTTTTTTTGTATAAAACGTGCTGATTTTTGTAAATACGGCCTTCCATACATGACATTGTCAGAAAATCAGTATTTCAACTATAGTAAATTTAAAGCCAAAGTAACTAAAATCAATAAAACATTAGATTACGGAGAATATTTTCCTAAATTTTTAAGATCAGTAGTTAAAAATTGTTTAAAAAAAGGTTCTCAAGTTATATTCCTCAAGTAAATTTTACAGGTATGTAAAAAAAATTAGATAAAATTAAAAAATACTGTCAACACCTTTTAAATAAACAATTAACTGTTTTTTAAAAAAATGCATTTCTGTGAATTTAAAACTAAAGTAAATTTTTGTTTCAAATCAGATTAATTAAACTTTAAATCAACTAATCTTCCTCAAACAAAGTTTCAGGAAAGTATATTTTATTTTTGAAAGATTTTTAATAAAGAGAATTACATTGTACTGACAGATGGCTAAAACTAGCTAAAACTATGAATGTTTACCAATTAAAAACTCATTCCTGTTCATTTAAATCCGTTTTGAAATACAGCAAAATATTTTTCTTATTGGAAATATTAAATTTAACGTATTAGCTTGAAATTAAAAAATAAAAGATTTTTTACATTTTAAAATTAATTTTAAAAACTTAAAATCGTATTTGTAGACTTGTGTACATCCGTATTTACAAAAATCAGCCCGTTTATTCAAAAAATAAAATTAGAAATTTTTAGGAAAAAGTATTTGGAATATCCGTCCTCATCTATGGCAGTGAATGCCTGACAATCTCCTTACAGGTGAGGAAGAGACTCGAGTCAACAAAAATGTGTTTCTACAGAAGGATGATGAGCATACAATGGACGGAGCATATAATTAATGACGAAGTTTAAAGGGAAATGGACTAAAAAGCAGACACTTAGAATCAATTAGAAAGTGAATGTTGAAATTTCTAAGGCACATAATGAGAAAAGAGGGCTTGGAAATGTTGACACTCACAGGATATATTAAAAGCAAGAGGGACAGAGGAAAGCAGTGCATAACATACCTAACAATCTTGTGTAAATGTTTGGCAGAACAGGGATTAAGAGAGATGATTAAAGGATAAAACTTAATAAGCGCTACAAAGGACAGAAAGTTTTGACACATGATCGCCCAAAATCCTGAATAAAACAAAAAGGACATATTTTTCGTCATATTTTTATTTCTTCGTGGAGCTTCTGATTCATTGTATTTTTGTTTCTTTGATCGAGTTTAAATTATAAAAATATAATTATCGTCTCCTCGTTGCATTTTCAGTCTCGCTTTCGCATTTGAAAAACATCTTTACCAGCTTTAACCGGAAGTTAAGAAACATTGTCCGCCATTTTGTTTTACTGCTGACATATTCATCACCCGGTTTTGATTACCATCTGTATTTTCATCTTTTCTCTTTCGCGTGGCTTACACTAAAAGCGAACCAGGATTCCTATGTAATCATCAACCTTTTGTATGGCAATAAACACACAACTGAAAACGATGCTCTTAACCAGTGAAAGGCTGTTGTTCTGCCATATCATCTTACAGAAACGGCTGGTGTCGCACACATCGTTGAAACTGAGACGCCGTTGTTGTGTTCTCTACAAATTTTACCTTAAAAAACCGGAAGGATATTTTTTTTTCAAGTTTCTGGACACGCCCTTTTTCATTCCATTTTATTTATTTATTCCCTGTCTTGTTCATAAACTGACAGTTTTTCTTTTGTGTTTACACAAAACACGTCCAATTGGTTCGCGGGTATAAACGATTAGAAGTTGTTTATTGTTATAGAAATTTATGGCCGTTAAGTTTTTGTGAAGTCTTAATCGAAACAAAAACGAAGACTTGTATGGCGACCTTCATTATTTGATTCATAAAAGCATTTTTTTTAAAGTCTACACCTGAAAAAATATTTTCTCTTTAATTCAAACCAGAAATCGTTTTTTTCAGTTTTTCCTTGTATTAGGTGTGGCCTGGGAAGATAAAAATGTCAATTTCTAATTAATAAATTATGTGTATAGTAATAACAACAATAATAATAATAAAAACAACAATAATAATAATAGAAGCAATAATAATAATAACAAACAAATCATACTGTCGGCATATTGTTAAACATTGTTAAACACTATCTTTTCTTTTCTTAAATCGCACTCTTCCCTAACTGTTGTAACAATATTAATACTACTACTACTAATAAATGTCTCCTAAACACATTATTAGACCAATATTATGAGTTATACAATTAAGAGAAAAAAGGTGAAAGAAAAACCAGGCAAACAGTAATAATTCATAATAATTCATCGAAGAAATTCAGACAACTTAAGACTATTACTACTTGGTGGAAAAGCAAGAGAAATAAGATGAAAGAAATACTAGTGAAAATGAATAATAATTGCCAAGGCTTCATCTAAGAAATCCAGACAACTTAAGACTATTACTACTTGGATGGAAAAGCAAGAGAAATAAGATGAAAAGAAATACTAGTGAAAAATGAATAATAATTGCCAAGGCTTCATCTAAGAAATTCAGACAACTTAAGACTATTACTTCTTGGTGGAAAAGCAAGAGAAATAAGATGAAAGAAATAAAATTAAAATTAGTGAAAAATGAATAATAATTGCCAAGGTGTTCATCTAAGAAATTCAGAATGAATAATAATAAATGCTTCACTAACCTACTACTTGATGGAAAAGCAAGAGAAATAAGATGAAAGAAATACTAGTGAAAAATGAATAATAATTGCCAAGGCTTCATCTAAGAAATTCAGACAACTTAAGACTATTACTACTTGGTGGAAAAGCAAGAGAAATAAGATGAAAGAAATACTAGTGAAAATGAATAATAATTGTGAAGGCTTCATCTAAGAAATTCAGACAACTTAAGACTATTATTACTTGGTGGAAAAGCAAAGAAATAAGATGAAAGAAATACTAGTAGTGAAAAATGAATAATAATTGACAAGGCTTCATCTAAGAAATCCAGACAACTTAAAGACTATTACTACTTGGTGGAAAAGCAAGAGAAATAAGATGAAAGAAATACTAGTTAAAAATGAATAATAATGAATAAGGCTTCATCTAAGAAATCAGACAACTTAAGAAAGACTATTACTACTAAGTGGAAAAGAAGAAAGATGAAAGAAATTTAGAAAAATGAATAATAATGAACAAGGCTTCATCTAAGAAATTCAGACAACTTAAGACTATTACTACTTGGTGGAAAAAACAAGAGAAATAAGATGAAAGAAATACTAGTGAAAAATGAATAATAATTGCCAAGGCTTCATCTAAGAAATTCAGACAACTTAAACTATATTACTACTTGGTGGAAAAGAAGAAAATAAGATGAAAGAAATACTAGTGAAAAATGAATAATAATTGAATTGGCTTCATCTAAGAAATTCAGACAACTTAAGACTATTACTACTTGGTGGAAAAACAAGAGAAATAAGATGAAAAGAAATACTAGTGAAAATGAATAATAATTGAAATAGGACATCTAAGAAATTCAGACAACTTAAGACTATTACTACTTGGTAAAAAAGCAAGAGAAATAAGATGAAAAAAAAAATAGTGAAAATGAATAATAATTGACAAGGCTTCATCTAAGAAATTCAGACAACTTAAGACTATTACTACTTGGTGGAAAAGCAAGAGAAATAAGATGAAAGAAATACTAGTGAAAAATGAATAATAATTGACAAGGCTTCATCTAAGAAATTCAGACAACTTAAGACTATTACTACTTGGTGGAAAAGCAAGAGAAATAAGATGAAAGAAATACTAGTGAAAAATGAATAATAATTGCCAAGGCTTCATCTAAGAAATTCAGACAACTTAAGACTATTACTACTTGGTGGAAAAGCAAGAGAAATAAGATGAAAGAAAATACTAGTCAAAAAATGAATAATAATTGCCAAGGCTTCATCTAAGAAATTCAGACAACTTAAGACTATTACTAAGAGAAATATTAATAATAATTGGTGGAAAAGAAATTCAGACAACTTAAGACTATTAAGATGAAAGATGAAAGAAATACTAGTCAAAAATGAATAATAATTGACAAGGCTTCATCTAAGAAATTCAGACAACTTAAGACTATTACTACTTGGTGGAAAAGCAAGAGAAATAAGATGAATGAAATACTAGTGAAAAATGAATAATAATTGCCAAGGCTTCATCTAAGAAATTCAGACAACTTAAGACTATTACTACTTGGTGGAAAAGCAAGAGAAATAAGATGAATGAAATACTAGTGAAAAATGAATAATAATTGCCAAGGCTTCATCTAAGAAATGTTGACAACTTAAGACTATTACTACTTGGTGGAAAAGCAAGAGAAATAAGATGAAAGAAATACTAGTCAAAAATGAATAATAATTGCCAAAGCTTCATCTAAGAAATTCAGACAACTTAAGACTATTACTACTTGGTGGAAAAGCAAGAGAAATAAGATGAAAGAAATACTAGTCAAAAATGAATAATAATTGCCAAGGCTTCATCTAAGAAATTCAGACAACTTAAGACTATTACTACTTGGTGGAAAAAAATGAAGAAAAATAAGATGAAAGAAATACTAGTCAAAAATGAATAATAATTGCCAAGGCTTCATCTAAGAAATTCAGACAACTTAAGACTATTACTACTTGGTGGAAAAGCAAGAGAAATAAGATGAAAGAAATACTAGTCAAAAATGAATAATAATTGACAAGGCTTCATCTAAGAAATTCAGACAACTTAAGACTATTACTACTTGGTGGAAAAGCAAGAGAAATAAGATGAAAGAAATACTAGTAAAAATGAATAATAATTGCCAAGGCTTCATCTAAGAAATTCAGACAACTTAAGACTATTAATACTTTGGTGGAAAAGCAAGAGAAATAAGATGAAAGAAATACTAGTGAAAAAATGAATAATAATTGCCAAGGCTTCATCTAAGAAATTCAGACAACTTAAGACTATTACTACTTGGTGGAAAAGCAAGAATAAGATGAAAAAATACTAGTCAAAAATGAATAATAATTGCCAAGGCTTCATCTAAGAAATTCAGACAACTTAAACTATTACTACTTGAAAAAAATAAGATGAAAAATAATAAAAAATGAATAATTGCCAAGGCTTCATCTAAGAAATTCAGACAACTTAAGACTATTACTACTTGGTGGAAAAGCAAGAGAAATAAGATGAAAGAAATACTAGTCAAAAATGAATAATAATTGCAAGGCTTCATCTAAGAAATTCAGACAACTTAAGACTATTACTACTTGGTGGAAAAGCAAGAGAAATAAGATGAAAGAAATACTAGTGAAAAATGAATAATAATTGCCAAGGCTTCATCTAAGAAATTCAGACAACTTAAGACTATTACTACTTGGTGGAAAAAGCAAGAGAAATAAGATGAAAGAAATACTAGTCAAAAATGAATAATAATTGCCAAGGCTTCATCTAAGAAATTCAGACAACTTAAGACTATTACTACTTGGTGGAAAAGCAAGAGAAATAAGATGAAAGAAATACTAGTCAAAAATGAATAATAATTGCCAAGGCTTCATCTAAGAAATTCAGACAACTTAAGACTATTACTACTTGGTGGAAAAGCAAGAGAAATAAGATGAAAGAAATACTAGTCAAAAATGAATAATAATTGCCAAGGCTTCATCTAAGAAATTCAGACAACTTAAGACTATTACTACTTGGTGGAAAAGCAAGAAAAATAAGATGAAAGAAATACTAGTGAAAAATGAATAATAATTGCCAAGGCTTCATCTAAGAAATTCAGACAACTTAAGACTATTACTACTTGGTGGAAAAGCAAGAGAAATAAGATGAAAGAAATACTAGTCAAAATGAATAATAATTGCCAAGGCTTCATCTAAGAAATTCAGATAACTTAAGACTATTACTACTTGGTGGAAAAGCAAGAGAAATAAGATGAAAGAAATACTAGTGAAAATGAATAATAATTGACAAGGCTTCATCTAAGAAATTCAGACAACTTAAGACTATTACTACTTGGTGGAAAAGCAAGAGAAATAAGATGAAAGAAATACTAGTGAAAAAATGAATAATAATTGACAAGGCTTCATCTAAGAAATTCAGACAACTTAAGACTATTACTACTTGGTGGAAAAGCAAGAGAAATAAGATGAAAGAAATACTAGTCAAAATGAATAATAATTGCCAAGGCTTCATCTAAGAAATTCAGACAACTTAAGACTATTACTACTTGGTGGAAAAGCAAGAGAAATAAGATGAAAGAAATACTAGTGAAAAATGAATAATAATTGACAAGGCTTCATCTAAGAAATTCAGACAACTTAAGACTATTACTACTTGGTGGAAAAGCAAGAGAAATAAGATGAAAGAAATACTAGTCAAAAAATGAATAATAATTGCCAAGGCTTCATCTAAGAAATTCAGACAACTTAAGACTATTACTACTTGGTGGAAAAGCAAGAGAAATAAGATGAAAAAGAAATACTAGTGAAAAAATGAATAATAATTGACAAGGCTTCATCTAAGAAATTCAGACAACTTAAGACTATTACTACTTGGTGGAAAAGCAAGAGAAATAAGATGAAAGAAATACTAGTGAAAAATGAATAATAATTGCCAAGGCTTCATCTAAGAAATTCAAACAACTTAAGACTATTACTACTTGGTGGAAAAGCAAGAGAAATAAGATGAAAGAAATACTAGTGAAAATGAATAATAATTGACAAGGCTTCATCTAAGAAATTCAGACAACTTAAGACTATTACTACTTGGTGGAAAAGCAAGAGAAATAAGATGAAAGAAATACTAGTGAAAAATGAATAATAATTGCCAAGGCTTCATCTAAGAAATTCAGACAACTTAAGAATATTACTACTCGGTGGAAAAGCAAGAGAAATAAGATGAAAGAAATACTAGTCAAAAATGAATAATAATTGACTAGGCTTCATCTAAGAAATTCAGACAACTTAAGACTATTACTACTTGGTTTGAAAAGCAAGAGAAATAAGATGAAAGAAATACTAGTGAAAAATGAATAATAATTGAAAAAAATGAATTCATCTAAGAAATTCAGAAACTTAAGAATTACTACTTGGTGGAAAAGCAAGAGAAATAAGATGAAATTACTAGTGAAAAATGAATAATAATTGACAAGGCTTCAAATAAGAAATTCAGACAACTTAAGACTATTAAAATTGGTGGAAAAGCAAGAGAAATAAGATGAAAATGAAATTAGTCAAAAATGAATAATAATTGAAATCTAAAATTCAGACAAAAAAAGACTATTACTACTTGGTGGAAAAGCAAGAGAAATAAGATGAAAGAAATTAAAGTCAAAAAATGAATAATAATTGCCAAGGCTTCATCTAAGAAATTCAAACAACTTAAGACTATTACTATTTGATGGTGGAAAAGCAAGAAAAATGAAAAAAAAAGGTGGGATGAAAGACTTTGGAAGGTGGAAAAGCAAGAGTGAAAAATGAATAGTCAAAATGAATTGCCAAGGCTTCATCTAAAAATTCAGACAACAAGACTAAAGAAATACTACTTTTTGGAAAATTAAGCTTTAAGATGTTTTACTAGGAAAAATTAGAAACATAAACATTCACTGAGGTAATAAGAAAAAATGAAATCTTTTACAATTACTACTTTATCTTCAAAGCAATGAATAAGATAAAGAAATTGTAAAATGAATAATAATTGGCTTCATCTAAGAAATTCAGACAACTTAAGACTATTACTACTTGGTGGAAAAGCAAGAGAAATAAGATGAAAGAAATACTAGTGAAAAATGAATAATAATTGAAAGGCTTCATCTAAGAAATTCAGACAACTTTTAGACTATTACTACTTGGTGGAAAAAAATAAGAGAAATAAGATGAAAGAAATACTAGTCAAAAATGAATAATAATTGACAAGGCTTCATCTAAGAAATTCAGACAACTTAAGACTATTACTACTTGGTGGAAAAGCAAGAGAAATAAGATGAAATCTGTCTAAACCATAATAATTGACAAAAATGAATAGATAATTAAACATTACTACTTAAAATTAAAGAAAAGAAAATTCAGAAAAATGAATAAGACTATTACTAAGAAATATATTTTTAACTTAAGACTATTTAAACTTGGTTGGAAAAAGAAGATGAAACTAAGAAATTTACATTCAAAATGAATAATAATTGACAAGGCTTCATTTTTTAAATTCAGACAACTTAAGACTATTACTACTTGGTGGAAAAGCAAGAGAAATAAGATGAAAGAAAAATAATAATAATTGTTTAAGCTTCAAAATGAATAATAATTGGTGGAAAAAGCCTAATAAGATGAAACAAATACTATTGTTTTAATAATTAACAACTTAAGACAATTACTACTATGGATGGAAAAAGCAAGAAAATAAGATGAAAAGAAATACTAGTCAAAAATGAATAATAATTGCCAAGTTTTCATCTAAGAAATTCAGACAACTTAAGACTATTACTACTTGGTGGAAAAAAAAGAGAAATAAGATGAAAGAAATACTAGTGAAAAATGAATAATAATTGACAAGGTTCATCTAAGAAATTCAGACAACTTAAGACTATTACTAAAAACTTGGTGTTTTTCCAAGAGAAATAAGATGAAAGAAATACTAGTCAAAAATGAATTTTAATTGAATCTAAGAAATGAAGAAACTTAAGACTATTACTACTTGGTGGAAAATAATGTGGAAGAAAATAAATAAAGAAATACATTAGTTGAAAAACATAATAATAATTTTAAATTTGGAATCTAAGAAATTCAGACAACTTAAGACTATTACTACTTGGTGGAAAAAGCAAAGAAATAAGAAAAGAAATACTAGTTAAAATGAATAATAATTGCTAAGACATCTAAGAAATTCAAAACTTAAGACTATTACTAAAAGCAAGAAAATAAGATGAAAGAAATACTTATCAAAAATGAATTTAATTGACAAGGCTTCAATCTAAGAAATTCAGACAACTTAAGACTATTACTACTTGGTGGAAAAGCAAGAGAAATAAGATGAAAGAAATACTAACTCAAAAAAAATGAATAATAATTGCCAAGGCTTCATCTAAGAAATTCAGACAACTTAAGACTATTACTACTTGGAAAAGCAAAGAAATAAATGAAAAAAAATTTTAGTAGAAAATGAAATAATAAATGAAAGAAATAATCTAAGAATAATTCAAAAAATGAATTTTGAAGTTTAAAAAATAAGAAAAAAGCAAAAGAGTGAAAAGAATGAAAAAATACTTTTAACTATTCAGGCATTGCCAAGGCTTTTTAAAAAGAAACTTAAGACTTTTACTACTTTGTTTTGCAGAAAAAATAAGATGAAAGAAAAACTTCAAAAATGAATAATAATTGCAAGGCTTCATCTAAAAATTCAGACAACTTAAGACTATTACTACTTGGTGGAAAAGCAAGAGAAATAAGATGAAAGAAATACTAGTGAAAAATGAATAATAATTGCCAAGGCTTCATCTAAGAAATTCAGACAACTTAAGACTATTACTACTTGGTTTAAAAGCAAGAGAAAAAATGAAAGAAATACTAAGAAAAAATGAATAATAATTGCAAGGCTTCATCTAAGAAATTCAGACAACTTAAGACTATTACTACTTGTTGGAAAAGCAAGAGAAATAAGATGAAAAAATACATGTTTTAAATGAATAATAATTGCCAAGGCTTTTTTTTTTAAATTCAGACAACTTAAGACTATTACTACTTGTTGTTTTAAGCAAGAGAAATAAGATTATGGCCAATATTTAATAAAACTTGTGAATGCTTCATCTAGAAAAGTCATACTTTAATCTATAAATGGCACATAAGTCTTGGGCTATTTTATTAATTATTTCCGTGACTACAAAATGAAATTTTCGATCTGGATTCACATTCCGCTCGATTGAGTTTCGTTTATTTCTCACTAATGGCTTGTGAAAGTCATGAATCCATCGTCTTCCAGCTATGGGTTAAATATAAGGGTAGAATGGCCTATGTAACTTTAGATAGCAGTCAGGCTATGAGAATTAAAGCAGAATGATGAGGGATGGGCTCAGTCAGGTTATATTACCTTAGATACACCTTTGCCACTACTTTTGTAGTACATATTTGTGCCCTACGGCCCTAATGAGCTATGAATTAATTTTCTTGTTTTGTATCTGTTTGATGTAGTTCATGCAAACTAATTTTAATTTTTTCAGGTTACGTTTAAAGGAAAATTTGCAAAAAAAAAACTTCAAACTTGTTAGGTATGGTCTGTTTCCCCAACTTTACGTGATTGAGCCCACCGGCGGGCGATTTCAGATGTTGAGTAGGCAAAGAGAAAATGGTGGTCGATTGGAAATTTTGGTTGGTGGTATAGGATTTTAAGTATTAAAAAGTTATTCCAGCATATGCGACCCGAAAAAATATTTAAAGGAGATATGCATAGAACCTGTATCAAAAAATAAAAAAATATATATTAATGCTTTGGGATTCATATCATATTGGTTAATGTCGCAGGTTTAGTGACTAGACTATAAATCGAGATCAAGGTTTCCCAACCTTTGTGATGAAGAGAAAACTGTTTGCAACAGGAATGTGATTTGAACAGAAAATGGTGAGAATTGAAAATTTGGATGTGCGATAAAAAAGACAGTGGATCAAACAGGTTTTTTATTTGTAAATTGGAAGTTTTGTTTGAACATTGTAAAAATAATGAGAAAAGACATATCTTGAAAACTTGAATGTAAATTCGTGTTTTGATAAATGAGACCGAATTACGTAGGAAAACTTGTCTGATGCAAAAATTTTAACAGGGGATTTGGCCCTGGGCATCTAATTAAACCTCTGAATGTCAAACCTACCTCTGTGCCATTTTCATTTCATACCATTTGTTTGAATTGTCGCAAGATATTCAACGTTTTTGTGATAAAAATGATATTCAACCTGTTATATTGATTTTCCAAGCGTAGCTTAGATGTGGCACAAGGCCGAAAGTATGGGGCATCCAGTGAGGATCGAACTCACAATTCAGTTGTAATTGTTCTAGCAAGACAAGCTTGCTAACCATTACACCAAGTCGAGGCGCCTAAGTGATTTTCCAAGCGTAGCTTAGACGTGGCTATGGGGCATTTGAGGATTTTTTAATTCAGTTGTATTGTTCTTAGCGAAAATTTTACATAAGTCGATGGATTTTCCAAGCGTTGATTAGACGTGGCACCAAAGCATATGGTTATCCCATAAAATTCACTATAACTGTATTAGCAAAACAAGCTTGTTAACCATTACACCACACCGAGGTGCCCTATTCAACCTGTTATATAGGAATAAAGTGTCGCTGCCGACACTTGAGTTTGAACATGGATCGCCAGTGATTAAACACAGGCGATCCCATTATTGAATTAAATAGATCACGTGACCATAGAGGAAACGCATATATAGGAAATGGCGTGACGTCTAAATTGATCGCCATCTCCTAGTCTTCTATTACTATACGGATCGCTATTCTCTTTCCTACACTATTGTGGCGGCGTCGCCGGGGCACGATTTGCTCTATTTGGTCAGGATCGATCCTGGTATCGGAGAACAAGCCGTCAGCCCACACTCGTCGGTCGTTGATGGCGTTTGACACAGTAGCTGGTCTTTAAGTTGACCTCTTCAACTATGACCTCTGTTACCCACGTTGTGATTTTTGATCTTAAGAGGGTCAAGCTGAATTATCACTGGGGTATCTCAACCAAGCTAAACCAAAGAGTTGATTACATGCACACAAAATTAAAAATCAAATAGACTTATAGAATAAGTAACTATATGATATTTATATATATATATAAAATATTTACAGTTCTTTTCTTTTTTTTCTTTTTCTTCTTTCCCCAACCCGTTTTTAATATTTGGCGACGGAACGAAAATTTCGGGTAACTTCTCTAAGGGTGGCCAGATTTGACAACTGGATTTAACTTCAAGTACTGTTGCCTGTACTTTCCAGGATGGCACAAGGATATCGTCGGAGTCTTTCTCCAGCGTCAGATAATAATTATTATCATTAACATTACCTTGGTAAAACAGCATAATGACAAAGAAATCTCTTAACTCCCCGTCCGCAACTTCAACTCCATCTAACTCCAACTGTAACTAACTTTAGCCCCCGTGGGCACTTGTATTTATCGGTGTCCCTTCCAACTGCTGTGGTGCGAGCGAACAGGTGGGTTTTATGCAAATCTCCTAAAATTCAACCAGTCTCCTTCTTTCGTTTTCTGTTTCACACTTCCAATTTTGGAAGATCCTCTCCTCTTTCAGAAGGAGCTATTATATGATGTCAGCCTTCCTGACGTCATCGTCTGCCTTCACAGTTGCTCATTCTGTTTTTACAATTATCATTTTTTTTCTCAGGGAAATTTTGGCTGATAATTTTCTCAGCATGTATACATCGGGCACCTTTCAACAGACGACCTTAACCTCTGGCCTCTGACTTCTGCACCTGTTCGCTGTCTCTCTCCAGGAAGCGACAATAGCATTCTGTATTATTATTTTTTTTTTTTTTTCAACAAAATTTGCACATCTGATTTCAATGCCATTGGGAAAAAATAAAATCGTTTTCGTTAACCCTTTTCGTCCGTATGCCATGTTAAATATTGCTACATCTCTTCCTCACCCATCTTGTCATTTACCCGTAGATGACATTACAAACCCCAATACACTATTTAACATACGCTACTTTTCATGCACTATTTGTCATGCATCATTTCCATGCACTATAAAATTTTCACATGCAATTTGAAAAGTTTTCTTTTTCTTCTTCTGTTCATACCATCAATTTTTATGCACTATAAAATTTTCACATGCAATTTGAAAAGTTTTCTTTTTCTTCTTCTGTTCATACCATCAATTTTTATGCACTATAAAATTTTCACATGCAATTTGAAAAGTTCTCTTGTCCTTCTCTTTATACCTGTAATTTAAAAAAGGTGAGTATGTGTGTGTGTGTGTGTGTGTGTTTTATTATTATGGCTTGTTTTTCTTGGTCATTATTCTTTTTTGTACAACAGGGTGTGTGTGTTGGTTTGTTTTCGACAGGCATTGACGCAACTTCTTCATCTTGGATTGGTCTGGTTGAACACTGCCAGCAACTCCCTTCCGAGCTGTTGCACACTTACCAGAGTACAATCAGCCGACTTCCTTCTATATCTATTAAATTTCCATATTGCTGCTACTATTACAGCAACAATTATCAAAGTACCTACCACCGCTGACCAATTTATTATAATTTTCTTACTATCCTCCCAGGCCATACCTCCTCCTCCCAACATCTTTTTTTAGTCTTTTAACCGATTTATATTTATCCACTCTACAGGTTCCAATAATACTGACATCTGCTTTAATGCAATGTCAGGGAATTCATTTACTATTGGGTTCCACACTTCCGTGTAATTGTCCAAACTTATGTTAATCAATTCTACATCTGAATTCTTTTCCTCATATTTCTCTTCCCTTTGGTAATATGGGGACAGGGAGACGGATACACCGAATGCCGAACATCCCAGGGGCAAATTTACGAAGGATAGTGACGGCCTCACTTTTATTGTCCCAGTGGATTCCCTTACACATACCTTAGACAGTCTAATTGATTTCTGTACTGCCACAGCCCACACACCATCGGATACACTGATAGCCTGTGGTGGCATTGTTTTTAACACTTCTTCTTGATAACTCCTCTTAATTTCTTCTCTTTTATCTTCAAACAACTCCAGTACACATATTCTGTGATTACCTGTCACATAGATGGGACTTAGTGAGGTACACGTTCCCAAGGCATCGTTCTTACACCTTCCTGCCTCGTCTGCCGATAGTATCATAAACTTCGTCCTAGCTGAATTCAAGGCTATGTATTCGGTTTCAATTCTGTATCTCGCCACCACTCCCAAACCTTGATTCATGCCAGAGTAGGGAATAGGTAAGTTTATAACTTGGTATATTTCAAAAATATTTTTTCTATCCAACAACGGAATTGACATCAAAACTAAAAGTTTGTTATTTTCTAGCAAGGTTACACAACCTAGTGCATTATAATATTTCTATAGTTCTCTGGCAGGATCTACTGGTAACCTATAATGGTGGGGGTAATTCGCTCTGTATTTTTAACAAAAATCTCTTCAAACGTGCTGACGTTATTATGGTAGGGGACAAGTGTCCCACTGATAACATGTCCATCTGAGCTCTCACATGTTCTAATAGAATTGTCAAGGATCGACTAGTCCGCCGCACTCTATTAGTAATGGTGATCAACTGGAAATACTGCTGAATAAAGCCACTCAATCCCATAATTCAGTCGCCATAGCCTCTAAAATATTGGCTACTTCTTGTTTTAGTTCTCTCAGGTTGCTTATTAACCCATTGACACTGGCTGTATTCTTTGCCAATTCCAGTCTTGTAACGTACAATATCGAAACACTCTCCCGTGCCATCTGGGCTAGGATTTTATGATCCTTCTCTACCATTCCTAGGTTCCTTCTTATGACTTTAACGTCGTCATCAGTTATTGTTCCAAATAAGAAATTTAGCGCCTTCACAACGATGGGAACTACCGCTCGTTTTTCTCTAGTCTGTAGTACTGTACTGATGCGGCATTCACCTTGGGCGGATTGAGCCGGCTTCTTCCTGTTATGAGAAGAAGATTCTTGGGATAAATTACTGAAGTAGGGTTTTTGTTGGCCTACTCGGATAACGTTCTTGCTTGCCGCGGGGTTCCCAGGACAGACGCAGAGACAGGAACGACCAGAAGCCGCCGGTTACCGATGCAGACGCTCCTTGGATTTTCACCAGAGCCCTTGTTAGCCGGCGTGTGTGTCAGACCTGTCCGCCTTTTCTCTAGTCTGTAGTAGTTCAATTTCCTTCATGTAATTCCTCATATCCTTCCACTGGTTCTCCATTACAGACCTTTCCAACTCTAAAGAATATAACAGTCTGAGATATTCCCCTCTCTTCGATAATTCTGTGCTACTTTTACTCTTGCAATTCCAAGCTTCCCTATTTCATTCTTCAGTTTGTTCAGTAGTGTTATGGTCCAGGTTAGGACCAAGGAAGAACAACACGAACACAAGAGTAGAAATAACGAAGGTATATTACACGAAATAATAATACAAGATGTCGAAGGTGTTAGTATGACTGTCAGTCTGGTTTGGAGTGAACTAATATCGGCTCGACTCGATTCGATATTTATTTGCCCACTCAACCCCGCCACGAGGGTTGCATGTGGAACAAGGCCGAGTTTTACATGGGTTTCCTGAGCCCGTAGGCTCGGCCAAAAAATGCCCGTAGAAACTGTAAAAACAGAATCGGGTTGGTCAACCTCACTGAACGAGGCTCTGCCCTTCGGCGGAGCGTCGTCCGGGTTCCTTTCTGCTCAGAGGCTTGATTCGGTATCCAGCCCCCCCCCCAATGAGGGTTGCATGTGGCACAAGGCCAAGTTTATCGTGGGTTTCCCGAGCCCTTAGGCTCGGCCAAAAAATGCCCGTAGAACCCGTATAAACGGGATCGGGTTGGTCAACGTCCCCGAACGAGACTCTGCCCTTCGGCGGAGCCTCGTCCGGGTTCCTCTCTGCTCAGAGGCAGAGAGTTCGACCGTCAAGCCGAGAAGCTCGGTTTGATTCGACACTCTCTCTTGAGAGGCGTAATATACATAGTGTTAGGAATAGTTCATTCTGTAGTTATAGGTAAGGACCCATGAGCAAGTACCAACTCGTATGGGTTTAAATCTATCACAAAAGTGACTACCCATTTCACTTGTCTTCTTAAATATTCTACTTCCGCTGTGTCGTCATTGTCATCGTCATCAGAAGTCTTGGTTCCTTCATTTTGGCCATTCCTGCAAGGGTAACAAGATTTTCTTGTTTTTATTCCCGTAACCACTCATTATTCAAATTAGTTCTTTACTTAATTATCCCAAAGCGCTCTCACTGCTTTTCTCTCCTACTGTGTCTTCTAGCTTCCAATTCATACCTGTTCTTCCTTTAATTAACTTTTAGTAGGGTGATTGGTTCAGACAAGTGCGCGCCACCTTTGTCCCAGTGGTCATGTCTCATCGATACTACCGCCGGCCGGTCGGCAGCACCGATAAGTGATTTTATTCCCACCGTGACGTGCTATCCGCTCATCCATCCTCTCCAACCATTGCCATTTTTATTCATCTGACAGGGTCTCGAATGGGCCCCTGTTCACAGCCATCCCTTCTTATTGAGATTTGGGTTTCCCCGCCTCCCTCAGTCTCTTCTTAAGGGGTAATTCTGATTCCACCCCTGACTCTTTTCATTCTTTAACTGTTTTGCGATCTGGGAGAGAGGTAGTTCTTCTTCCTTTTCTTCAGGCGGTTTCGATTCAGAGCCCTGGACTTCTTCATTCTCCGTTGACTGAACTTCTAGCTTTTTCCACTTCTCCATTTTTCTCGGAGTCGAGAGAGAGAGAGAGGTACCTCATCTTCCTCTTCCCATTCACTTGATTCAACTTCTTGTCCATGAAGTTTCAACTTCGATTCTTGGACTTCTTCACGAGTTTTCTTCGTCATCCTTTTATTGGGCCTTCGGGGCGGAGCAGTGACATTGCGAGGTCCTTTCTGCAATGACTCAGGCGACGATTAGACGCCGCTGGCCTCCACCGATGGACCCTGTTCTGACACGTATGGTCCATTGTTATTGGTTGCTGACCTATCTCTCTATCTTTTTCTTCTTCTTCTTCTTCTGAATCGTCATCTGTTTCCAGCCCTTCTGGCTCTACAAGGGTCGCTCTCCTTGTCCTTTTCTTCTTGGCTTTTCACTAATTCCCCAATTAGCCACCTCAGCTAACTTTAGATCATTGGTATGAGCTCTCTTTGTCCGACCTACTATATGATCTCAAATTACATACGACACTGGACCCGTCTACTCTATTACTCTATAGTATGGTTCCTATTTTTGGTCCAGTTTTCCTTCTCTTGAATGAGAGGGTGAATTTTGTAGTACACAGAGTCCCCAACCCTAAATTCAACTACCTTCCTACTTGCATTCACCCTCTCATTGCTCCTCTTTTGGGCTCTTTTTTATTCGCCTTCTGGCCTGTACAAACAACCTATGCTGTTGTTCTATCATCAACTGATGCTGATGATCTCCCATATATTTCCTACGGGGTTTCAATAAATTATCTATCGGCAAGACCAGATCCCTGCCAAACAGCATATGATACGGTGAGAATTTAGATGTCTCATTGATTGTAAACCTCACTGCCCCGAGAGCCTGTGTCAGGTACAGGTCCCAATTCTCAACTTTGTCTCTTGCTAATTTAGACAATACGTCTCCGAAGGTCTTATGAAATCTCACCACCTTAGCGAGGGTGGTAAGAAGACGTTGTTATATGCAATAATATTCAAGCTCGTTACCATTTCCTTCATTATATTATTCACATTCTCAGGCCCTTTAACTGTCACCAAGCATACAGAAGCACCATACCTGGAAAAATTTTGATTCATGATTAAGCCTGCTACAGTTTTAGCTTTCTTATCAGGTACTGCGAATGCTCCTGCCTAATTCGTCAACCAGTCCACAAAACGCACTATGTAGACGTTACCTCTGGAGGTTTTCTAATACGGTCTTGACACATCCATGCTTATCTTCTCAAAGGGAAAATTCGAAATATCCATCCTTCTGAATGGTGCCAATTCCTGTCTTCTACTCTGCATTTGGCACACCATACAGCCATTAACACAATCAGTAACCTCATTATACAGCCAAGGCCAGCAATAATTTCTTCCTATTAATTCATGGGTTTTATCAATTCCCATATGGCCTAGCTTCTCCTGACAGCGTTCCAATATCTTCAGTCTTAGATTCTTGGGTATATATAATCTGGATCTAATTTCTTAATCTCTCCCTGAAAGATAATACAGCTTCTCTTCATGTATCGCATACTTGGAGGTTTCTCCTGCCTATAATTTTTCTCTGATGGTAGCTATATTTTTGTCTTCCTGCTCCTTTTCAACCTCTTCTAACCATTGAGGGTCAGTTATTACTTGCACATTTTCCTCCTCATCTGTCTCTAACACAGGGCGATCCTTCAACCTATGGGAGTGGATTACCCGTATTTGATATGCTCTGTCGTCTACCCCGGCTCTATTCTCACAGTTTCTTATAACTTTTTTTTATATTCTAGAGAGAAATCTGCATTCATTTTTGTTATCTTTCCCTGCCAAGGTGATTATCTTATAGTTGTATCCATTTAATTTTTGAACGCCCACTGCTATCTCTTCTTGTTAAAAAAATCTGTTTCTAGCAAATACCGAGAGGTTTAATAAAAGTCTTTATGGTAAACACCGCCCCACATTAAATAATAATCCAGCTTTTTGGAGGGTATACATGATAAATAACACCCCCTTTTCATCACTGGCCATCTCTGCTGGTCTCTGAGAGCTTATGGGATAGGAAGTATATCGGTACTTCCTCTGGTACTACCAGGCACTGGAATATCTTTATAAGGACATGACTAAAATAAAAACTGCCCCTATCGCGTCCGTCCGTATATATATTGGAGATAGTTTGCTGAGGTCCGGGTACGTCAGCAAGGGAACAGCAGTTAGCTGTTCTTTCCTATCCATTTAAATCTCGTGTACTTTTTCGTTAAGGCTATCAAGGGAGTTGCTATCCTAGAAAATGCTGATAAAACGTCTGTAATATCCTATGACCCTATATAAAATGAATTTTTTCATTGTCTTTGGCTCAATTACATTTCTCGTATCACTTTTACTTTATCCATGTCAGGCTTAATTCCTTCATCACACACTATAAAGCCTAGATACTTGGTTTAATTTCTTAAAATTTGGCACTTGGGTACTTTCGACTTCAGGTGCTCTGGTTTCCCACAAAACCAGCACTTTCTACTTGGGCAATTTACTGCAAAATGACCCACCTGTTTGCACTCCCAGCAACACATTCTTCTATTTATACAGGCCACCGACCCTCTTATTTCTGGGGTGTCCCTTAGGCATTTCCCTGGTTCTGCTTTCCAGGCCTCATCTTCGCTTCTCGTATCGATGGGGCTCCCTTCTTCAACTCGCACCATTTGGCCACATGCCCCCTACCTCCGCATCTCGTACACTTTTCTTCATCATGATCTGGGGGCAGCCCCCACCTTGTTGGGAAGTCTGCCGCACGGTGGCCCTCATAATGGCACTTCCAGCAAACCAGGCCATATCTGTCCGGCGTGGGTTTATAAAACCCGTGCTTTAGGGACCACGCCTTTCTTCCGGGGTCCTCCTCCCATTCCTCTTCTTCTTCCTTGACCCATCCAGTCAATACTGTGAGATTCTTTTTGCTTCCTTTTCTGTTATCTTTCTTTCACCTAGGGGTCTTACTTACGTCCCTCTGCCTATCTATCTCCCGACCTAAATCCTGTGCCCTGCTATTCTTAATTTTATTCCAAACACTCTGGCTCTCTTTGGCCAGTGCCACAGCTGTTGCCAAACTAAGGGGACCCTCTTTTAACATGTCTTGTCGGATACGCTCGTCTTGGAGCGCTCCAACATAGATGTCCGCCAACTGGACCTGGATTGCCGGATTCTCTCTAACTTCTCCGGGAAAAGCCAGAGAGGCTAGTCTCTCCGCTCTCTTCCCCAGTTCTTCTGGTCCCTTATTCCTTTCCTGAATCAGCTTCATGAGGCCTCTCTTGGCCTCTATTGCCGTTCCCTCATCTGCATATTCTGCTATCAAGCGTTCCTTCAACCTCCCCCACGTTAATTGTGGAACAGTCTCTAACAGTTTGCCAATAAGTTCTGACGGGCCTCCTGTTGCAGCGTCGAGCGCAACGCATACCGTTTCTCTTTCAGTCAATTCATAGATTAATTGACTTTTGTTAACCGCCGCTAGCCAGCCCCTCAGTTCCGCCGCATCTCCCCCAAAACTCGGAACTCTGGGACCCCCTAGTAGGTCCCTCAACTCAGTGGACATTCGTTGTCCAGCTCGTCATTCTCTACCCCTGCCATCACCATTTCCTCTTCCCCGTAGTCAGACATTTAAATAATTTCAGAGAAACAGTCTATAAACGAAGGAAATCGATTTCGGAAATGGCAAGCAACAACAAATCGAAAAAAAAAATTTCAGGGAGAAACCAAAAACTGTCCTACCTGTCACCTGGCTCCGGGTTGGTCTCACTCCGCCAACAGGACGACGAAAATTTCTTTCTTTGTTTTTTTTTTCTTGCTTTCTTTATGAGCGTTTCGAGCCTAATGGTCAAAAATGACCAAAGTCCCAATTGTTCTCGCTCTCTCCATCTTGATGCAGTGGTCTCTCGGAGTTGATTCCGTTGGTCACCGCACCAATTTATGTGGTCATTCAGGGTCAAATCCTGGGTCACGGCAACCAGATTATGGCGGCGTAGCCGGGGCCGCGGCCTGCTGTCTTTGGTCAGGATCGATCCAGGTATCGGCGAATAAGCCGTCAGCCCACACTCGTCGGTCGTTGATGGCGTCTGACACAGCAGCTGATCTTTAAGTTGACCTCTTCAACTATGACCTCTCTTACCCACGTTGTGATTTTTGATCTTAAGAGGGTCCAGTTGAATTATCACTGGGGTATCTCAACCAAGCTAAACCAAGGAGTTGATTACGCACACACAAAATTGAAAATAAAATAGATGACGCCTGAATAAGTCACTAGATGATATCTATATATATATAAAATGTTTACAGTTCTTTTTTTTCTTTTTCTTCTTTTCCCAAACCGTTTTTAATATTTGGCGACGGAACGAAAATTTCGGTTAACTTCTCTAAGGGTGGCCAGACCTGACAACTGGATTTAACTTTAAGTACTGCTGTTTTTACTTTCCAGGATGGCACAAGGATATCGTCGGAGTCTTTCTTCGGCGACAACGGGATTTATCTTTGTTGAAACTTGACTAATGCATGGAATAATAATACAACACAAAATGTACTTAGAACAAAATGTATTGAAACAAGAAAGTGTACACAATATTTACATATAGTCTTTTGTATATTCTAGGGAAGACCGTTCCTGGAGAATGTGTTGATTTAGTCGCAGTCGGGCAGAGTCTCTGGATTGAATCTCTTGATTCCTCCTCTCTTCTTCCCGTACCAACCATATTTATATGGTCGGTACTCCACTATGCAAATTAGGTGGATCCTACCACAACAATCTTCAAAACTTGTTGTCTGTACTTTCCAGGATGGCAAAGGATATCATCCCGAGTCTTTCTTCAGTGACAACTGGATTTATTTTCAAGTGTCTGTTGTTTAAATGTTTCACGGATGGCAAAAGAATTTATCATCGAAGTTTTTATATCAAAAACAGATAATGGCAATATTATTATCATTAGGTTAATAAAACAGCGAAAAAAACGAAGAAATCTTTAACTCACTGACCGAAATTTCAACTCCAAATAAAATTTAAACCTCGTGAGCATTTTGTATTTATGGGTGTCCCTTTTTCAAATGGTATGGTTTTGTCAACAAATAGGTTCAAGACTTTAAAAATAAATCATAAAATTCAACCAGTCTCTTTTTTTTTCTTTTTTTTGGTTTCTGTTCCACATTTCCTATTTTGGAAGATCTTCTCATTCGGGAGGAGCCATTATATGACGTCAACCTTCCTAACGTCATCGTCTGCCTTCACAATTGCTCATTCTGTTTTTACAATTTCTTTTTTTTTGTTTAATATATTTATTGAAAAATGTTTGAACAAAGTAACTATAAACAATTTTCTTTCTATCCTCTGCCTGCCCTAATGATGGAGAAAGCAAACCTTGAAATGCTGAGACAAGAGAATCCGTTTAACGAGGCTCGTCCAAAATCGAGACGCAATCGCGCCAAAAACCCGAAAGAACGCCATCGAACGAGGGCCAATAACCCCCAAAAGTCTCCACTGCCACAGCAGTTAAAAAAAATCTATCAGCAAGGGAAGAATATTTAACTATATTTTTTATCTCTGCGTCCCAGGCGACGAACACCGGCTCAACCGCAGACCTGATCAAATTACCAGCCGAAAATGTATCCGCACAGGTCGCATCCAAAATCAAAGACTTCCCCATTTTTTAAGGGAAAATGGTAATGCCATCCGGCCGCTTTTTTTCACCACGGTCTCAATTTTCATTTTATCGATTTTCAGAAATAGATTGGCATGACAATTTTTTCAATGGTTGCATCAAAATTTTTAAAACTTTATTTTTTTGCATGTTGTTCTTTTGAGACAGTTCATAATTTTTTTTATCCCATCTTTTTTTAATATTTGAAATTCACTTCCCATCATTTTAATACCTGAAATGATCAAATATTTTGATTTCTGATAAAAAAGTTTCATTTTTATTTTTAAACTTTTCATTCTGATTAGTTTTTTAAACAAGCAAATTTTTTCTACGGTAAACAATTCTAGAAGAATATCTTCAGGAAAAATCTTTGTTGAATTTTAAATCAAATTTCTTTTCTGACAATAAATCTCTTTGTTGGCTCAAAAATTCTTCCAGAACACTTTCTTCTCTACCCTTTTGAAGCCATTTTGTTTTTATTTCTATTGAAAAAAAGAAACCAGTGATTTTTTGTTGATTTCACCAGACGTCAACTTTTCGCCATTTTTCAAATGCTAGATCAACGTTTTGATTGCGAATTTTGACTTATTTCTTTCATTATCTTTTTTTATATGTTGAATTTCATTCATTCTTTTTAAATTCATTTCCTGAACTTTCTCCATTCTTCCTTATAAAAGTACCCTATTCTTTCTATTCATTGATGAAAGAATTCTTCATAGTTCTGTTCAATGGAAACAAAATCTATTGATTTATCTATCCTTTCATTCTTTCATAACAAAATTTTTAAGTTTCATTGTCTTTTTTTCTTTATTAAACTTTTAGGGATTTTTCAATATTTTTCCTTCAAAATTTCTGTCAACAAGAATACTTTTATAGACCTTCAAAATTTTCTTTTTCATTTTTGACCTTTCCATTTCTTCTTTGATTCAAAAAACAAAAAATTCTTGCACTTTTTTTAATTTCCCAAAATTTCTCTCTCCAAATTCTATTTTTAATTTTTAAAAAATTTGCTAATTTTTGAAAATTCTATATATTTCCTTAATAAAAAAGAATCTTTTTTGAATTTCTGACCGACAACTTTTATCATGGCGTGTTTTTTGGATGAAACTGGTGTTTAAAATTTCCACCAGATTTGTTGGGTGGAGTTTTCTCATTTTAAAACACAACATTTCACTTTGTAGTTTTTTTGCATATATGATTCACATTTTTATGATTTTCATTTCTTTTTATTAAAAATGAATTAATTTGGAAATTTTTTATTAAGACATTTATATCTGTCAAATTTTTTTTCTTTTGATAATTCCACGATCTCATTTTTATTATGAACCTTTCTCTTTTTTGTCTCCTGAAATATATCATATCAATCATTTACTGGCTCTTTAAAACAACCTATTCAGTTTCTTAAAATCAATTTTTTGTGACAGAAAAGAAAATCTTGAATATTCATCTTGAATGTGATAATTTTGAATATTAATAGATATTGGGTGACACTTGTATATTTTTAAAATATATTTCAAACAATTAAAAATTTAAATGTTCCGAAAGCATCAGGTTAATTGGTTTTATGAAAAAATGAATTTCTTTAGGAAATAAAAAAATGAAAGAAAATATTTTAAAATTTACTATTATCCAAATGAAGTCTTTATTTTTTTTTAATCAACTTCAATCACAAATACCTTATTGGTTTCTAAATTAAGACAGTTTTTTAAATTTTGAAAAAATTAAAAAGAAAACAAAAAAAAGAAAAAAAAATCAATTTTTTTAGAATTGAAGATTATACGGATTTTATTTACTAGGAATACATTTTTGATCAACAAACCAATTTTTATTAAGAGTTAATTTTAAGAGATTGCAAATATAGAAAAAAATGTTGTCTTAATTTCAAAATTAAACATATTTTAATATATATTTTATGTTTTAAAACTTTGCAATCTTTTTCTTTAAACCAAATCCCCTTTTTTTTTTAAATATTCATTTTTGTATCTTTAAACAAAAAGACAAAAAGGCAAAAAATCTAAACATTTTCTTTAAAATTTTTTATTTTTCTTTAAATTGAGAAATAATGATTTTTTAATTCCATATAATTTGTTTCTGTTTTTTTCTTTTGAGCGATCTTTACAATTTTTCTTATTTTGAAATATTCATCCTCGTTATTTTCCCCCATAAGTTCAAATTTTGTTCTTTTTAAAAATAAGTAAAGGCTATTATAATTGTTTGCACATCTTTGCCATCTTTGGACCTGTCTAACATGTTTTTTTTTCTTTCTGTCTTCAAACTCTCAAATAGAAAATCTATCAATGAAAGACAAATATCAAAAATATTTTAATATTTCCTTCAATTTCATATATTCAAACCTTTTTTAATTTCCATTCTTCAAATTCCCGCATTTAATGTTATTCAAAAAAAATTGCATTTTATATTGAATTCTGTCATTCTTCTTTTTCTTGTTCGCTGAAATTTGAACATTTTTTTAATTCATTCTTGAGCATAAATCTTCTTTTTCTTTAAAATTCATATATGAATTTTTGATTCTACATATCTTAAAATATATCTATATATTTAGGCATCATTTTTTCAAATTTTTTTTGCCCCTCTTCCCTTTTTTTTGTCCATTTAATCTATCATAAAGTTTTTTCTACTTTATTAATATTTTCATCATTTCTTTTTTTATTTTCAATTTTCAACATCCTTTGTCTTACCTAAGAGAAAAAAAATGAGAATTTTTAGTTTCTTTTTCATTTCTATGTCATTCTAAATTTCCCCAAATTTAATAAACGAAACGTTCTTGGTAAATAACACGAATTATCTTTCAATTTTTTTTTGAAATTTTTTTTTAAAATTTAAAAATAAATCTTTTTTCTTTTCTTTCTTTTTTCCTTTATTTTTTTAACTTTCGCGCGGTCCTTTTCTTTATTCTTTTTCTTTTTTTCTTTCAATTAAACTTTCCTTTTGTTTTTTTTAAATTTCTTTTTTCTTTTTTATTTTCTTTCTTTCATACTTTTTTTTTTTTTCTTTCTTTTTTTTTTTTTTCTTTTCTTTTCTTTTTCTTTCCAATTTTTTTTTTCTTCTTCTTTTTTTTCTTTCTTTTTTCTTTCCAAATCATTTAAATTTCTTTCTTTCAAAGTTTCTTTTTTTTTCTTTTCTTTATTTTAATCTTTTTCATTTTTTTGACTTTATTTCTTTCTTTTCTTTCTTTTTTTGTTTTTTTTTTTTTTTTTTTTTCTTTTTTTTTCCATTTTTTTTTCTTCATTCATTTTTCATTTTTTTATTTTCCTTCCTTTTTATTTTTTTTCACAGTTTTTTCTTTTTTTTCTTCTTCTTTTTTTTCTTTTTCATTTTTTTCTTTCTTCTTTCCTCAATTTTATGTTTTTTTTTCTTTTTTCTTTTTTTTTTTTTAAGTCTTTTGTTTCTTTTTCTTTGATTCTGTTTTCCAACTTAATTCATTTTTTTCAAATCAGCTTTTCTATTTTTCTTTCTTTCTTTGTTTTCCAAGATTTAAATATTTTTTTCAAATCTAAATTTTTTTTTTCTTTCATTTTATTTTTAATTTTTCTTTTTTTTTTCCAAATTTTTTTTTTTCTTCTATTTAAATTTTTTCATTATTTTTCAATTTTTATTTTCCTTTTATTTTTTCAAGCTTTCTTTTAATTTTTTCATTCTTTTTCTTTTTTTTTCTTTTTTTGTTTTTTTTTCACAAAATTTTTTTCTTTCTTTCTTAAATCTTTTTTTTTAATTTTTTTCTTTTTTTCTTTTTTTCCTTTTTCAAATTTTTTTTTCTTTCTTTTTCTTTTCTTTTTTTCTTTCTTTTCTTTCTTTCATTTTTTTCATTTTTTTTTTTTCTTTTTTTTTTTTTTTTTCTTATTTTCTTTCCTTCCTTTTTTTACATTCCATTTTGAATTTTTTTTTCTTTCTTTCTTTTCTTTCTTTATTTTTTCTTTTCCATTTCACAAACCAAATTCTTTCTTTTTCATTTCAATTATTTATTCTTTTTTCAATTTTTATTTTTTTTTTTCACATTTTTTATTTTTCTTTCTTTTTGTTTTTTTTACTGTTGTCCTTTCTTCTTCTTCGGTTATGATATTCTTTCTATTTTCATTTTATTTTATTCTTTTCTTGAGATATTCCTTTCTTCCTTTTCTTAATCTATCGTAAATTCATTTCAATTAATTTTTTTTTTAAAGTTTTTCCAATCACTTAATTTTTTCTTTTCTTTTCTTTCTTTATTTTTTTTTTTCAAATCCTCGTTTATTTATTTCTTTCTTCTTGACTTTTATTTTTTTCTTTTCTTTTTCAATAAATATTTCAGTTTTTTTAAAATTTTTTTTTTTTCTTTTAATTTTCAATCTTTTTTTTATCTTTCCGCTTTTTATAATTCAATTTTTCTTTGCTTTAAATCCACGTTTTTACATCTTTCTTTTTTCGGCTTTCATTTTTCTTTTCATTTTGAAAAAATTTTCATTTTTTAAATTAATATTTCAAAATTCAATCTATCAACCTTTTTTCTTTTCTCTTTTAACAGTCTTTCCATTTTTTTTAAAGAGCTTTTTTTTCTTTTCTTTTTTTTTTTAATCAGTTTTTCTTCCTATTTCAGCCAATCAACATTTCTTTTTCAGATGCAGATTTAGGCATCCGGAAAGGAACCATTTCTTTATCCCAATATCCGCCTTTTTTTTTTCGAAGTGGATAATTTTTAATAATTCTTTATGACTGATAAGTTTTTCCTCTGTAAACCTTTTATTATGATGGCCATCCTTCCTCAATTTAGTTCCTATCTTTTTTAAATTCATCAAGATAATAAAGACGTGGCCCAATTCCATTTTTTTTTTCATTAAAATTCCCTAAAAGAATGAATGAAAAATAAATTAAGCATTTGAACGGTTTCATAATTATTCCAATATTATTTTTTCAAGGTGGAGAATTAATTCCAAAAGCTTCCATGCTTCTTCCTACTTCAATAACAACAGCAGCAGAAGCAGCAGCGACAAAAGTAAGTATCGTCTGCTTGTTTGAATCTATCCACATGTGTTCTCCGCTTTTTTTTCGGGGTATAAAAGACCCGCTCCTATTGCATTTTTCCCTTCCATTCTTTTCCTTTTTTTTTTTTTTTGTTTTTTGCTGGTGGTAGCCAACATGTAAATATGAACATATTTGTTTCTAGTCTCCCAATAGGGATGTGGCACATGTCCGGCACGCCACAAGAGACGGAATGAAAACAAGACCTCAGCGGTCGGATCACGCATACAAGACGATAACAGACATTCTGGCCGAATTGGTTGTTTACCAGGGTTACACATTCAGTGACTATCTTCGCGGAATACATTTTTTATTTAAATTATAAACAAGTGCATTTCATTATATTTCCCTACCAACCCTCAATTTTTTTGTTGATAGCAAAAAGGAAAATTGTTTTCTTAATTACATTTTGATTCTATTATCAGTTGTAGTCATCAAGGTTATTCAATGACCACCGGGCGCCATCTTGTTTTGCTATTATTGTTTCCTTGCCTTCATTCTCTCAAATATTTTCTTTCTCTTTCAATTAGTTTTATATTCTTTTTCTTTTCAACCGTTCTTTCATTTTTAATCAGTCTTTCTTTCTCTTTCTTTCTTTTTTTCTTTCTTTCTTTCTTTCTTTCTTTAATCACTTGTTTTCAATAACCCTTTCTTCTTTTTTTAATCAAACTTTCATTCATTTTGTTTGATTATTTTCTTTCTTTTTCAATCAATCTTTCTTTTCTTTCTTTTTCAAAGAAAGAAAAAACAATTTGAATATTTTACTTATTAAAAAAGATTTAACTGAAAAGACGGAAAGAAAAAGACGAAACATTTTCTATATAGAAAGGTTTCTTGAAAAATTGATTAAAAAGAATACAAGAAATTTTTAAGGAAAGAATGAAAATTAATTTTTTCAAACATTCTTTTTTTTTTTCTTTTTTTCTTTCTTTTTTTTCAGAAACCTTTTTTTTTTTTGTCAATCTTTTCTTTTTTTTTTCCATCTTTTTCAATTTTTCTTTCAAGAAGTCTTTCTCAAAAAACCATCCTTCCTTTCTTTTCCTTTTTTTTTAAATTTTTGTTTCTTTTTTTTTTTTTCCTTTATTTTTCAGATTTCTGTTTGGGTTTTCGGAATCCATTTTTTTTCTTTTTTTCATTTCTTTTCTTTTTTCAACCAATCTTTCTTTTCTTTCCGTCTTTTTCAATCCATCTGTCTTTCTTTTTTTGGTTGTTTTTTCTTTACATTATTTCTTTCTCTTTCTGTTTTTCTTTCAGTCACTTAATTTTAGACTTTTATTAATCAAATTTTTTTAAGTCGATTCTTTTTTCTTGTTCATTTAGCTTTCTTTCTTTTTTTTTCTTTTTTTTCCAAATTTCTTTATTTTTCTGTTTCAATCAATCAATCTTTCATTTTTATTTATTCTTCTTTCAATAGGTATTTCATTTTGAAAACTTTCTTACGTTCTTTTTCAAATAATATTTTCTTTTCTTTTTTTTTCAGTATTTCTTTCTTTCTTTTTTCAAACAATCAATCCTTTTTTTTGAGTCTTTATTTTCATTTTTTTTGAAAGACCTTTTAATCGGCGAATTTTCTTTTTTTCTTTCTTTCTTTTAAAAAAATCAATTAAGCCATTTTTTTCTTTTCTTTTATTTTCTAAAATCTTTCGCCTTCTTTTCTTTTTTCTTATTTCTTTTTTTTAAAGGGATTTTTTTCTTTTTTTTTTTCGAATGATGAAAATAAAATTCTTTTCTTTCTTGTTTTGTCTTTTGGTTTTTTTTTTTTTTTTCCTTTCTTTCTTTCTTTCTTTCTTTCATGTTTCTTGATTTTAATTCTTTCTGTTTTTTTTTTTTTGTTTTTTTTTCCGGAAAATCTTCTTTTTTTTCTTTCTAATATTTTCAATTTTTCAATCAATCAATTTTTTTAATTCTTTTTCAGTTAGTACATTTTCCTTTATTCTTTTTGTTTTTTCTTTATTTTTTTTTTTCTTTTTCTTCTTTTCAAATAAAATTTAAATATTTTGAATTTTCTTTTTTTTATATTCTTTTTTTTTTAGGTTTTTTTCATTCTTTATTTTTTCCTTCTTTGTTTTTCTTTCTTTTTTTTTTCTTTCTTTTCTTTCTTTTATTTTAATAAATGAAACCTTTTTTTCAAAATTGTAAAAATTTCATTTTTCTTTCAGGCTTTCTGGAAAAAAATTCTTTTTTAAATTTTAAGTTTTCAATAATTTTCTTTTTTTAATAAATTTTTAAGTTTTTTTAACTTTCTTTTTTTTTCTCATCTAAAAACTTTTTTTAGTTTCTTTTTGTTTGTTCTTTTTTTCAGTTTTTCTTCTTTTCTTTTTTTCAACTACCAATTTTTTTTAATTTCAATGTTTCCTTTTTTTCTTTCATTCTTTCTTTTTAAATTCAACTTTTCTTTTTTCTTTTTTTTTTCTTTTTAAAAAATTCAATTATTTTTCTTTTTTCAGTTCTTTAATAACAATTTTTTACTCTTTCTTTCCTTCTTTTTTTTCCTTCCTTCTTCTTTTCTTTCTTTTCTTCTTTTCTTTTTTTGTTTTATTTTGTAAATACAGTTTTTCTTTTTTGTTGCTTTTTTTTTTCTCCTAAAATTTTTTTCTTTCAATTCAACCAGTCTTTCTTTTTTTCTTTCTTTCTTCTTTTTTTCTTTCTTTCAATATTCTTTTCTTTTTTTCTTTCTTTCTTTCTTTGTTTTCTTTTTCTTTCTTTCTTTTTAAAATTTCAATTTTCTTTCTTTTTTTTTCTTTCTTTTTTTCTTTCCTTTTCTTTCTTTCTTATAGGAAGAGTCTTTCTTTTTTTCTTTTCTTTCTTTTTTTTCCATATCTTTCCCATTTCTTATTTGGTAAAAAAACCGATTTTTAAAAGGGTTTAATTTAGGTATTTTCTTATTTTCAATATCTCTTTATTTTCGTTTCCAAATTTTTTAAACTTCAAAAATTTCTTCCTTTCATTTTTTAACAAATTTATATTTAGAATATTCTTTATTTCTTTTATATTATATTTTATATTAAAATTTCTACAAATTCGAAATCTCTTTAAATTTATATTATCTTTTCTTTTGTTTCTTTCTAATTTTTTTTTTTTTCATTCTTATTTCTTTAAAAATATAAATTTCTCTTTATTAGATCTTTCTTGAATTAATTTACTCTTTATTTAGATATTCTTCAAAATATGGTTGATTCTTTTTTTATATTTCTTTATTTTTATATATAAAAGCAAAGAGTTCTTCTTTCTTTTCATTGTCTTTCATTTTTTTACATTTGGCTTTTTCATCTTTATTTGAACAAAAATGTTTCTATTTTTTTTCTTTTTTTTCTTGATTTATTTCTTTTCATTAACATATTTCTATTTTTTCATTCTCTTTTTATTTCTTTCTCCATTTTCTTTCTTTCTTTGAAAAAATTCTTTCCAGATATTTATATATATCTAATCTATATCTTTCTTTCTTTTTGTTATTTTTTTTATTCTTTCTTTCTTTTGTTATTTAAATTTCTTATCTTTCATTTCTTTTCTAAAATATAAAGATTTTTTCTTTCTTTTTTCAGATCTTTTTAATTTTTTCAAAATTAAAAAATTTTTTTTCTGATTTCTTTTATCTTTTTATTTATTTCTTTTTATTTTCCTTTTTCTTCTTCATAATTATTTTCTTAACAGTAAAATATCTTAAGCGATCATCAAACCTGAAAATTTCTTTACTTATAACAACATCAAATTTTTTGATGAATTTTCAATAAATTTTTTTTTTTGAAAAGTGGGCATCTCTTTTTCTTCTCTCTCTCTCCCCCCAAGCACCCCAACACATTAAAGTTTGAAATATATTTTATATATATATATATTATATTATTAAAAATTATAAAATAATAATATATATAACTATATATTTGTCAATAATAAATTTCACGATTTAAATTTAAATATTTATGAATAAAATGACAATAATAAATATAAACAATCATATGAAAAATTTCTACCAAATCATTAAATTTCTAGTCATTTTACATTTATTTGGGTATTGTTGATTATAAATTTATTAAAAATGTTTGTTGATCATTTTAAATTCCAAAATTTATATTGTTCTTTTTAATAAACGATGTATTTGAATATTTTTACTATTAAAAATTGTATTGTTGATCATTTTACTATAAAAATGTATTGTTGGTCATTTTACTATAAAAATGTATTGTTGGTCATTTTATTATAACAATGTATTGGTGGTCATTTTACTATAAAAATTGTATTGTTGATCATTTTACTATAAAAATGTATTGTTGGTCATTTTACTATAAAAATGTATTGTTGGTCATTTTATTATAACAATGTATTGGTGGTCATTTTACTATAAAAATTGTATTGTTGGTCATTTTACTTTCCCAATTTTATTGTTGGTCATTTTACTTAAAAAATGTATTGTTGGTCATTTTATTATAACAAAAGTATTGGTGGTCAAACAAACCTATAAAATTGTATTGTTGGTCATTTTTTGTTTGATAAAGTCCATTTCACGAAACGCGTCATGAATTACCAAATTATTCCTATTGTCATTTTTATTCATAAATATATATATATATGATATGTCCCGGAAAGGGATATATTTGAACGAAGTAGCTAAGTGGTTTTGGCTACCATAAACAAGTAGAATAGGGTAGCAGTAATCGATTGGTACGCGTCATAGTCGCAGGTAAGAAGTGTAGATCAATGGCGTAGTCCAATGGGCGTCGTTATAGACTTAGCTCTCAGACTAAGGCTCTTTTGACTCTCTTCCACGTCCGTCGGTATTTATGACGGACACCAGCCATATTCCAGTGAGGGGGAACTCAGGTGTATGCATATTTCATTATATCAATATATACAATATATTATTATAAAATTATATATTTCTGTATACACACACACACACACACACACACACACACACACACACACACATATATATATATATATATATATATATATATATAATACATTCTTATAAAATTATATATTTCTTTTTATACATATATATATAAAAAACATTCTTATAAAATATATTTATTTATATATATATATATATATATATATGTGTGTGTGTGTGTGTGTAAAATATTGAAAAAACAGGAAAGAAAAGCTAATAAAGAAATATTCCAATGACATACAGCAATTTTTATGACATTATCTAAAAAATAGCGGATACAAAAACGCTAACATCAATTATAGAAAAAATAGTACTAACCAGAAGAAAAACAGGAAAGAAATTATCATTTTAAAATATTGCCGTTCAACAAATGAAACTCAGTATTAACTTAGCTAGGACATAAATTCCTAGCTTTTAATTGAAAAACACTTTCCGCAGCAGACTTAGCAAGATCTTTAATGAAAACACCTTAAATATAAGTTATAGTTGCACTGAAAATCTACAAAGAATCATAAAAAAACATAATAATAAAATCCTGGAAAAAAACGCACGCTAAAATATTATTAATAAAAGCTCTAAACTAAAATTAGACAAAAACAATGAAAAATTATGTGATTGTAGAAACTCTGAAAACTGCCCGTTGGAAAATAAATGCCGCATAAAATCTGTTGTATACCAATGCACTATCTCATCCATTGCGAGTCCTAACACTGAAATGATATTTATATATATATATATATATATATATATATATATTTATAATTCTATTTATATAGTAAGGTTGTGAAAAAATGTTTTTTTTTAACAAACTTAAAAAAACGACATTTTTTTTTAACCAACTTTAATATATATATATATATATATATATATATATAGATATATATATATATATATATATATATATATATATATAGGTTCCACGAAAAATGAATTTAAAATTAAATGGAGAGAACACAAAAGCTACTATTTGAAATAGAAATCAAACATCTCTATCCAAATAATTTTAGCATTTAAAAGTAATGAGTAAAACACCAAAAGTAAAATAGAAAATAATAAATAGAACAAGAACTTGTAAAACCTGGGATAACCCATGCCCTTTATGCCTACATGAAAAACTACACATAATTAAGTCTCTAAATAATGAAAATTTATTGAGTTAACTGTTTTTTGCCGGCATCAACAAATTTTCCCATTAAATAATTAGCATAATTTTTTTTATTTTCATAGTCTAATAAAAGATTTAAAAGCTTAACCTAATCATAAGATAAAAAATAAAACCCCTTATGAAGTCGTCAAAAAAACAAATTGTTGTTCAATACGACGCATTTATATACAAACAACCCTTTTAGAAAAGAAAATCTTTAGACCCTTAACAATGTAGCAATAACGCATAACGCCGGTAACTCTTTGTCGCTGAAACAGACTGGACGATATGTGTATAAAGAATGTCATCATTCGCTTTAATTTAGACCCCCCAATCCTACCTTGACTTGACTTCTTTCCGAAACTAACTGATATGTTGATACAAATTGTTCACCTTTACGCCTCTTATTAAAATTATTGCTTCCATAGTAATTAATTTTACAAATGAATCTGCTTATAAAGATGCGTAAATTTCAAGATTAGTTATTCCAAAAGTTCGCTTGAAGATGAAACAGAGCTTGATACTTTAATTCAATTTAATTTTTATAATTATATTGAAGTTTTTGGCTCCTGTCTTTGAAACATGAGAACTCTTATGTAGCGAAGGAATCATATTTTTGAAAAATAATTCTAGATACATAGAAATATATATACAATACATTATTATAAAATTATATATTTCTGTATATATATGTGTGTGTATATATATATATATATATATATATAATGGTAAAATTATATATCTCTGTTCCATCTTCAAGCGAAATCTTTTAGAGCTTAGTACTTTAATTCAATTTAATTCAAATAATTATATTGAAGTTTTCAACTCTTGTTTTGAAACATGAGAACTCTTATGTAGCGTTTGGAATCATATTTTTTTAATAAATAATTATATTTATGCTCTACTTTTGTATCGAGCACTATTTATATATATATATATATGTATGTATTGTTTTATTTGCTCTATATTTGGTATAATAAATTCCTTGCCACAAGATCAAACTGCCACACAATTTGACAACACACACACAGATGATATCCTATATATATATCGTCGCAATAGAGAGGAAATGAGATTTATTTATAATTTTTATACCTGTATATTTTTTTGTCTAAAAAAAAAAAAAAAAACAAACAAATAGATAATGCAATTTTTAGATATTATACAATATATATTTTGAAAAATAATAAAAGGAAAAGACTGAAACATCCGTACATGCTTGAAAATTTTTAATCATTTTACTGTTTAAATTTTTAGACAAAACAAAAAACGCTAACATCGAAATAAATTTGAATTGTAAAAATCATGCTTAATACACAGGACTATTTAGCAAAATTTCCTTTAAAAGAGCCAGAACCTATCTACCTAGGTTTTAATGCTTAAATCATCAGGATAATTTCTGACTTTAGGTAGATTTGTTCTTTCTTGTTGCATATATATATATATATATATATATATATATATATATATAAATATTATTTATATATTAAACACATACAACATATATATATTGAAAAAGACAAAGGAGAAAACTTAAAAAGAAAACGCGTTTCAAATTTTGATAGAATTATCAAAGCAAGTATAAGGATTTTATTTTGGCAACTAGTAAAAATAAAAGATAGTAAAAAATATTGTTAATTTTTTTGTATATATATATACAAAATTTTGTATATATTTTTTTTGTAATATTTAAATGAATTAAATTCAAATTATTAAAATTGTAAAATTTTTTCCCTTATCCAATGTAACCCATTTTTTTAAATTTTTAAAAGTTTTTATAATCATGTATTCTTGGAAATTACTAATTCTTCTAGGAACGGAAATATTTGAAAAAAACAAAAAACTTTGCCCAGATTAATATTTTGTTATTTTCAATAGGGCATTCTCGAGAATTCCATTTTGCATTACCTTTACTTTAATTTATGTTTCAAAAAATTTTAGATCAAAGTTGTTTTTGAAATTATTTCTATACCCTGTTATGCATTTGGCAAATTGTTTTGTATAAGATTCGTTTTGTGTACGTAGACACGTTTTTAAAAGTTTCACTAATGCAATGTGAAAAGCACTTGTGACAGTTATATATTGGGATTAAAAAAGGTAGATATAGGTCTGGTTTATATTAGATTCATTGGTCAGAGATACACTAGATTAAAAAAGATAGACACTGGTCCAGTTTACACTTGTTTCGTAAAAGATAGACATTGACAAAAAAGTTTGTTTTTTCTATTCAAAATGGTTTTAATTTGGCATACCTGGCTACACTTAGTTTCAAAAGGTAAACATTTTCCGTTTTACAATAGATTTGAAAAGGTAAGACATTATGCCAGTTTAACTGTGATTCAAAAAGGTCAGACATTGGTACAGTTAGGAATAGATTCAAAATATAATATAAACATTGGCCCGGCTATTAAAAGTTTCGATAAAGGTAGACCTTGTTCCGGTTTACACTAGATTCGTAAAGGTAGACATTAATCCGGTTTACACTAGATTTAAAAAGGTAGACATTGATACGGCTACATTAGTTTCGTAAAGGTAGATATTGGTCCGGTTTATACTAGATTCGTAAACAACAGACATTGGTCTTTTTTATATTTAAATTTGTAAAATGAGATTTATTGGATTTTTTCTTTTTATTAGTTTCAATAAAGGTAGACATTGGTCTGGTTTAGAATATAGCGACAGGTTTCATTGACATTGGTCCTGCTTGCACTAGATTCGTAAAGGTAGACATTGGTCCGGTTTACACTAGATTCAAAATGGTAGACATTAGTCCAGTTTACACTAGATTAAAAAAGGTAGACATTGGTTAGGTTTACACTAGATTCAAAAAGGTAGACATTATCCCGGCTACACTAGTTTCGTAAAGGTAGACGTTGGTCCGGTTTACACTAGATTCGAAAAGGTAGACATTGGTCCGGTTTACATTAGATTTAAAAATGCAAACATGGGTCAGGCTTTAAACTAAAGTAAAAAAGTTCGACATACAATGTGCATTCCAAAATTTCTATGTCCTTTTCAGGAATGATATTTATTAATTACAATGATGTACAAAACTCCAATCTCCTTCAAAGTAGGATCCTCTGATTTCAATGCCCTTGTTATAACGTTCCAGCCACTGCGTGAAGGCTCCACAGAAATCCTCCAAAGTGAGGGCGTCCAGGACCCTTGTCACAGACTCCATCCTCTTCTCAATATCTTCAAAACAACTGCCCCTGAGGTTCGCCTTCCGCTTAGTGGACAACCAAAAGCCACAGGGTGAAGAGTAAGGGACAGTTTGCTGGTATTGAAGAGTATTGATTTTGCAGACGACAACCAAATAAGTACAGGTACAATAGAAAGAAAATAAAAAAGAGGATATACGAGGTCCATACCAGACGTTTTGAGACCTTTTTCTAGAACGACATTTATCAATTTCGAAATAGTACAAAATTCTAATATCCTTCAAAATCGGTCCCTCTGTCTTCAATGCTCGTGTTGTAGCGCTCCAGCCACCCTGTGAATGCCTCATGAAAGCCAGTCTAAAATGAAAGTGTCCAGGTCTCTTGTTCCAGCCTCTTTCCTTTTCTCAATGTTTTCAAAACGACTGCCCCTGAGGTTCTGCTTCATCTTGGGGAAGTCATAGGAAGCAAGGTCCGAAGGGTAAGGGACAGTTTTGATTCCCAACTCTGTCAACACAAAATTGTATTGCATAAGCGAGCTTCCAAATAGTGTTCATATCTAAACTGCATTTTGCTTACTACGAGGGTCATTCAATAAATAAGGTGAGTTTTTCAGTATAAGGACTCCTAATACAGATAAAAGCTTACTTTTTTTCTTTTTTTTTTTTTTTACTTCTTTTTCACATGAATTCAATTTCTTTTGCAGATTAAAAAAAAAAAACTTTGAGAGTTTTATGATTAACAAAGATGGCCGACCAAGAAGCATGCTCCAGGATTGAACAGCGGTCAGTTATCAAGTTTTTGGTTGCTGAAGGTGCAAACCAGTTGAAATTCATAGGAGAATGTCAACTGTGTATGGTGCCACATGTTTCAGCCAAAAAAATGTCTACAAGTGGGCTAAATTGTTTAAAGAAGGACGGAGCAGTGTTGAGGATGAAGACAGGCCTGGGAGGCCTACAGAAGTGAAGTCTCCTGAGGTGATCGAATCAGTCAATGACCTCATTCAGTCTGACAGAAGAACTACTGTGAACTGCTGAGGCAAGTCAAGAAAGACATAAAGAACAAACGCAGGGGTCATCAGTCAGAAGGAGTCATCTTGCATCATGACAACGCAAGGCATCACACAGCAGCCCAAACGGTGCAGTCCATCAACGAGCTGGGCTGGGAACTGCTCCCTCATCCCCCTTACAGCCCATACCTTGCCCCTTCAGACTTTCACCTGTTTGGTCCTTTGAAAGCGTTCACGAAAGGCACGAAGTTTAAAAGTGACGATGAAGTCAAAAGTATTGTGAGCGATTGGCTGAGACATCAGTCCAATTTTTTTTACGCTGAGGGAATACGGAAGCTTGTGCACAGATGGGAAAAGTCTGTGACAGTGCTGGGAGACTACGTTGAAAAATTTAAAAAAGTAAGCTTCTATTTGTATTAGAAGTCCTTACAGCTAAAAATTCACCTTATTTATTGAATGACACTCGTAGTAAGTAGGGTGTGTTCAACGGCTGTTACATCTGTCTCCTTGAATCTGGAACAACAAAAATTGGTAGTTCGGCTTATTAGATGGCTGGTAATAATATATTAAAATTTCAATCTGTTATAACTGAATCTTCTCAAAAACGTCTCAAAATTTCTGGAATCCAACTCGTATGTACAGGTCTGGAGTAAAAAGAATTTTATCATTTCACCTAAGGAAGCCATAAAAGCCACTAAGACGTAAGGGGTTACTGAGAGTTAGAGAGTATGAGAGAATAAAAATATACTATTAAGGAGTGAGGACAATAAAAAAAATCAAGAATTAAGATAACAAAATAACGATTAACATTACATTTCAATATTTGAAGATCAAAGTTGACTGGGAATCAAGAAGTTGGAAGAGATTTCCACAAGCGAGAAATGTGTCAGAAGAAACTGTTAGCATAGAACTTACGGTTACATCTAGCCAGTTCAAGCGTAAAATGGTGAGACCTTGCCACCAATCTGGTACTGCACTTAAATTCATAAAGTCTAGGTACCAAAGATAATTACCATGAAAATATTTATAGAAAAGACACAGGGAAGCTACATTATGGCAGTGGGTAAGTGACTGAAGCCGAGATGCCAGGTTAGGAACAATAACATTACAGATTCATCTTTGGATTTTATCAAGGATCTCTGAATGTATAGCAGTAGAAATAGAGCATATGTGGCAGCAATATTCAAAGCATGGACAAATGGTAGACTTATAAATATATAAGATGGCTTCTGGAGAGTAAAGTTGTCTAGCACAACACAGTAAACCAACTTTTCTAGTAGCAGACTAAGCAATTGATTCAATATAATCTTTCAACTTCAAGTCAGCGTAAAATGTTATCTCAAAAAGGCGCAACGATTCTCTCTCCTGGAAGTCAGCATTAGCCATGCTGATGGAAGGCAGAAAGGAGTCTCTTAGATGATTGATAGAGATCAGTTTCGTTTTGGAAGCGTTAAAATTAACAAGCCATTCCTTGCCCCAGTTAAAAGCAGATTGCAGGTTCTTTTTTTCTTTTAGAGCACCTGCCAATTTGATCTTATCAAACTAATCAGACTTACTGTTAATTCAGGAGTAGATAGTTATATCTTCAGCCATCGGTCTGGTTTTATACTAGAGGCAGAAACGGCTCCTGTTTACACTGGAGTCCAAAAGGTAGACCCAGTTTCACTTTAGATTATCTTAAAAAGGGCAGGCATAGGTTCGGTTTACATTAGAGGGGTTATGATCCAGAATGATGATGATATTTCATCATTCTAAAAACAACCTTTCCATTAGTGATGAATGATGATAAGGATATTTCATCATCCTGGAAATAAAGATCAAATATTTCATCGTCTAAAACAATTTGACCGCCAGTGATGATATACAATGATGATATTTCATTATTCTAAAATCTGAAACTTCATCATTATAAAAACGGCCCTTCCACCATAAGTGATGTCAGTAGAGTAGAGTAGCAGTAGTAAAAAGAACAACACAGACGTATCTTCTTTGCTCCGGGAAAATCCACAGTTGACGGTTTCAAATGCTACCCTCAATCACGAAATTCTCGGAAGAAGCAAAAACAAGTAAGAACACACTTTTAAAAAAACAAAAGAGACAATTATACTGAGACTATTTTTACGCACACAATACCAATAGTGAAATTAACATCACGAAAAGAAAAATACACATTCTTGTCATTAATTTCAACTTGTCTCAAAGTCTTATTGTTGCACTTTTTATTCATTTCGTTTTCAGTAAAAAAAGAAAAAAGGATTCCTCTATCAACTACAAATATAATTAACAACAGGGTAACTTGCATTAACACAACTCAAATCGAACCACCGTTACAGAAGCAAACATATAGACGTAGGTCTTGTTTACACTGGGATTATAAGGTAGACACAGGACCCGTTTGCAATGAATTAAAAAAAAAGGGAGATATATGTCCAGTTAATATGATAAAAAAAGATAGACATAGGTCTTGTTTACACTGGGTTTATAAGGTAGACACAGCACCCGTTTGCAATGAATTAAAAAAAAAAGGGAGATATATGTCTAGTTAATAGGATAATAAAAGATAGACGTAGGTCTTGTTTACACTCGAAAGGTAGAAATCAGTCGGGTTTATACCGGAGTCTGCGAATATTTTCCACATATCAAAAGGGATCTGCAGTGTGTTACAGTGACAAGGTTTTTTTTTTTATTTGGTTTTGTTTTACGGCATATCAACCTCAATGGATTATTTAATGCCGACATTTTTTTTATTGCTGGTAATATTTGTTTTCCAAAAAATGTATTGTTGGTAATGATGTATTTCTGGTAATCATTTTTACAAAAAAACGTATTTCTGATATTAAAGCCTATTTTTACACTTTCATAGTGTTTTGACCCCAGTTTGTAGGTTAACTATTTGCCCATAGCTGGGACCCTAACAGGTGCTACCACCCCGGGTCAGGGTGAACCTGGGAACACCAGCAATTAAGAGGTGGTTCCGTGCTCCTCAAAACCTCCTGATCCGTGGCCTTGCTGTCGGACGTAGTTTATTGACTTACCCAGGACGCGGATGTAGTTTATCGTCATACACAGGACAGACAGTGACAAAATAATCTTGTCCGAGAAAACGCTGTCCGATAAACAAAAAAATATGATATATTTCAAGATTAATAGAGTCAAAAAAAGAAAGAAAAGAGAAAGAAAAACAGAAGTAAAAGAAAAAAAGGAAAAAGTTAGGAAGATGGAAGAAAAAGAAAGAAAAGAGAAAGAATGGAAGAAGTAAAAGAAAAAAGAAAAAGAAAAGGAAGATGGAAGAAAAAAGAAAGAAAAGAGAAAGAATGGAAGAAGTAAAAGAAAAAAGAAAAAGAAAAGGAAGATGGAAGAAAAAAGAAAGAAAAGAGAAAGAAAGAAAAAGTGAAAAGAAGAAAGAAAGAAAATGCAAGAAATGATGAAAAGTGTAAGAAAGAAAAGGAAAAGAATAAGATAAAAGAAAAAGAGAAATAGAATAAAGAACAGGAGAAGAAAGAAAAGAGGAAGAAAAAGTAAAAGAATGAAGGAAAGAAAAAAAGAAAAACTAAACGAAAAGTAAAAAGGAGAAAGAAGTAAAAAAAGAAATGACTAAGAAAGAAAAAGGAAAGAAAAAGAAAGAAAGAAAAAAGAAAGAGAAAAGAAGAAAAAGAAAATTCAAGAAACGAAGGAAAGCGTCAGAAAGAAAAGGAAAAGGATAAAAGAAAAGAAAAAGAGAAATAAATTAAAGAAAAAAGAGAAAGAAAAAAAAAGTAAAGAAGAAAAGAAAAACGAAAATGGAAGAAAAAGGAGAAAGAAAGAAAAAATAAAGGATTAAAAAAGAAAAAAGAAAAGAGAAATAAAGAAAGAAGAATTAGAAAAAGAAAGGGTAAAGGCAAAGGAAAATGGAAGAAAAGTGAACAAATAAAGAAGGCAAAAGAAAAAACAAGGAAACAATATTGCGAAAAGAAATAAAAGACCAAAAGAAATAAGAGAGAGACAAGCAAAAAAAATGTTCAAAAATATATTTAGTTTTTTTTAAAAAAAAAAAAAAAACTCAGTGTGTGTATACACTGTAAAGCCAAGACCCACCCCGAGTTGGTCTCCAACGTGCCTCGATCACCCACATTTCATACAAATACCTGAAATATCCGGCCTTCGACTCAACAACTTCCTCTCGTGTTTTGCATAGGAGTCCTCTTCCTTTTCCCTCTACTTGCCTCCTCTTCCTCCCACCTTGTCTCTCCAATATCTCGTGTCGTCCACGCACCATCTTTTGTCATTTTCATTGTTGATAGTCACCGTCGCCACCGACGCCAGAAACAATGTCCGCGGCCCAACTCATTCTATTACACGCTTCTTGTACAACAACTAACTCTCCTTTTACTTTGCTCTCCAATTTCAAGTGTGAAAATAAGACATTATCGACATGGTTGTTCGGCCTGGAGCAGCAGTAGGAGGTGAAGGGTTTCGGGGGTGGAAATTTTTAAAAAGGCAAGGTAGGGAAAAAAGAGGGGCAAATAATAATAATAATAATAATAATAATAATAATAATATCTACTATTAGTCTGTTTGCATCTAAAACCATTAGGATTTTCTACCTAGGATCAGAGTGTAGTATCTTTTTTTTATATATATATATGTGTGTATTTTGGACAATAAAAAATATTAAAAAATCAAAATCTTCAGATACACTGGGTTGTAAATTAATATTCTTTCGTTTTTATTATTATTATTTCATTTAGATTCCTCGACTAGTTTCGGCCAAAATGGCCATCATCAGGAGAAGAAATATTTCTGCTTGCTGGTAGCAGAGAACTACAGAAATGAATGTCTTGATTGTGAAAATGAACTTTTGTCTGTAGTTTTCATTTGTTTTTTTTTATTTTTTCATCTTATATATATATATATATATATATATAAGTGAACATTGAAGTCAAGACTCTGAGTGTTGACTTCAATGTTCACTTTTATATTTACATACGCTCTATCTCTGATATTGAGAACTTTATTCCATAAATATAGCACACCTTTTAAACTTTATATATATATATATATATATATATATATATATATATATATATATTATATGCTTTTAAAAAATATGATTCCATCGCTACGTAAGAGTTCTCATGTTTCAAAAATTAAGCTAAAAATTCAATGTAATTGAAGTTTTAGCTTATATTTTAATCATATTTTTTAAAAAAAAAAAAAATTATAATCTAGGCTCTACTTTAAATGTATTGAGCACTGTTTTATAAAAAATAACAAAAATACTAAAGAACTCTGGATTATTAACCTAACGGTTCTTTTCCTAATTTTCTACACACACACACAATATTATATATATATATATATATATATATATATATATATATATATATATATATATGTCAATTCCCGGAAATCTTTCCTGCGCTCTTTTTTTATTCTTTCATTTTAAAAGCAGCGGCCTTTACTGCTATTAAGCATTACTCTTCAAGTACGAATTGAGTTCTCCGAGCCACTGGCGTATTTCGTACAGAGAAAAACATTATATATATATTTATAATACTAATAATCTTATAAATATAAGCAGCTATACTCGTCCGGCAAAACCTTAGGTACTTTAGCTTTTAAATGAACAAACCAATACCCAAGGGGGGGAAGAACTAGGAACATGGCGAAAATAATCGTCTAGAATGAAAGTTCAGAGTCCAAAGAAAAAAACCTCCGACACGAGTAAAGTAAAAATAACTAAGCAAAGTGCTCAATACGCTAAGCAGAGCAAACTAAGTAAACCTAAAGAGTCAGACAAACCTACCTAGGTTTCACCTACGCGGAAATAGAAAAGAAATTTATGAATGCTATTTTTAAAACAATAAATGAATAAGCGTACGACGTCAGGTGTTTTAGATGGGATGGAAGAGGAAGGGAATCAAGTTTATTGAAAATGTATCGGTGAGGGAGTAAATGAAATATGGATACGTTCTTTTGATCCCACTTCAAATGAACTCAAAAGGAACTTTTTTAGCATGTATTCACCGGGTCATAATAATATAGATGTAATCCGAAAATGTTTTCGGATTACATCTATATTTTCGTTGTCCTGTTATTACCGAGAAGTAAAAAAACAAAAACAAATCTATTTCCATACCTGAAGATGTCTGTAGGAACAGACGAAAGCTTGTAAAAAACAAAAAAAAAAGACCTTATGCAACTGGAATTTATAAACAGGGATCATAAATTCATCTACAGGTTCGGGGTTAATGTACTTTTATTAAATTTGTTTGCCAAGATGTATTCTCGCCATTTAAATCATTAACTTCTATATCTGTTTTTTTGTATGAATGATTCATGTAATATAAATTGAACTTGCATAATATATATATATATATATATATATATATATATATATATATATATATATATATATATATATATATATATATATACAGTGCTGTTCGATAAAAAAATGACTCACCTTATCCTTTGAATTTAGCTCAACTTTTTGTTTCATCGGAGAAGAGAACATTCTTCCAGTCTTCTACGGTGAAATTTTTTGTAATAGTGAGCCCATTCAAGTCTCTTGGCTTTGTTGGCTTTGCTTATTAGCGGCTTAAACCTTCGTATACAAGATTTGTAGCCTTATTCTAACAAGATTTGTAACCTTGTTCTGACGGACAGTTGAAGAGGCAAGACTAACACCTTGCTCTTCGCTTAGACTGGCTGCAATTTCTTGGCTAGTTATAGTCCTATTCTTCGCAACTTCTCTTTTGATTACCCTGCCAGTTCTATCATCAATCTATTTCTTTCGTCCCCTTGTTTCCTTCCTTGGAGCAGGAATGGCATCATTATGTGCCCTAAGCACTCGAGAGACAGTTGATTGCGAGGTTATAGCAATTTCTGCAATTTCTCTCGTAGCTTTGCCTCCTTTTGAGAGGGCAATAATAGATGCCTTAAGTAATTCTGATGCGTGTTTGTACCCTTTCATCTGGTTGGTGAGTTGAGTGGCTATTATTTCAAGCTGTTTTTATACTGTATGAAGCTTTCTGGAATATTATGGAATACTCTAGATTTTATTTAAGCTGTTCTAGAATTCTCTAGAATATTGTTCTGAGTGTATTGTAAAATAGTTTTCAATATTTTGTCAAAAGCTCTTTAAATTTACCAGTTTAATCATTAGAATGCGATATCTGAGTCACTTTTTTTGCGCAGAGTTTTTTTTTTTCCTGAATCTCATTTATATCCAAATTTATAATTATCAATAGAATACCTTAGGGTGAATAATTTTTTTTCCTAGGTTGTCGGGAAGGGTCTTTATATTAGTAAGATTAAAAATTATTTTAACCCCAAAAACAATAGACAAAAAAAATATTTTTATTAAAAAAAATCAGGAGAGTCACTTTTAAACGAACAGCATATATATATATTTATTTTCCGTCGTTTTTTCGACGTATATATATATTGTTCCGATTTTTTGTCGAAAAACAACTGGTTCCGCTTTAAAATCCGTCCCCGATATTTAAATTAAAAGTCTGTGATCAATATTTAAAAAAAAAAAGGTTTTGATTGTATATTTAGATAACTACGGGTCAATAACTCTAATAAATAAACACAGGGTTTAAGATTATAACCAAGATCCAGTTTTCAGTCATTGCAAAAGATTCTATTTGGGACTAAGTTCAAAATATTCAGAGCAACCTGCATCTAGTCCGCAAGCCTATCCTATGAGGGTAGTAAAATATTACGAACAAGTCGCCCCGATGAATTTGGGTTATAAATTCTAGGCATTTTATAGTGTCGATCCTCATTAATTGGCAGATGTCACATATACAATAACCGATTCTAACCCGACTTCGCCGATGGATTAGCCCCTTTCATTTAGTAAAACTTTGGCATTTGAACGGAAAGGGTTGTTACGTTTTTTATTTTATTCCGTCGGTTCATCATGGCTTTAAAAACACCCTTACTTTACGCCTTTGGCGTTGGACTTTCCCTATTTCGCCGTTTTTAAAGGACAGTCGTGCATCATTCAGTCCGACCCTTGTATAACCGTTGGTCGCGGTCCCTTGCATTTATTTTTTATAAAACACACACATCACACACATTTGGAAAAACAAACACATAAATATAAACATATATATATATATATATATATATATATATATATATATATATCCGTTTTTTCCATTGTTGTTTTAGGGTCCTGGAATATCTCATGTTTTAAAAAAAAATCAATGATTTAAAAATAGTGCATATGACGACACTTTTTTTAATCCAATACAGAGACCTTGTGCACCACGTTGTCAAGGTCCCCAAAATTGAAATGCAATGTTTTGAAAAAGAATTTTTCATACATTTAAAATAGACCAATGATTTTGAAAAAAATTCTTTAAAACCCAAAAACCTGCTATTTACCAAAAGATTTTTAAAAGAAGAAAAAATTTTTATATTTTTCCCCTTTTTAACGTTAATATTTAAATATACATTAAATTATTTTTGAAATATATATATATATATATATATATATATATATATATAATATATAATTAAAAAACTTAGTAATCATATATGGGTAGTCCCAAGGAAATCTGAAATTTCTAATTCAAAATATAAATTTAAAGTTAATTTTAAAAAAAAACATATAAACTTTAAACTTCATTTTAATAGTTTATTTCACCAGAGACCTTTTTTTTAGGACGCTGGATCCTCAAACATGTTTTTTTTTAAAACAGAAAATGAAATGAAAAGTGTTTATTTTTCAATTCATTTTTCGTTTCACCTAACAGTAAATTTAAGGGTTTTTTTTTATATAAATATATATATATATATATATATATATATATATATATATATATTCTATATATAATATAATTTTAAAATGGATAGATTTTTAATCTGGCATTTTTTAAAGAATCTATTTACAGATTACTTTGTTTATCTGCACTGTAGAAAAATAAAGTTAGCAGATATGGACTTCAAAATTATGATACTGTGGAGAGTGCGGGATTATTAAGGTGATTTGCTGTCACTTTATTTTTAATGAAAGCATCGAGTGCTAGTGGTGTGTTGATCCAACGACTATATTTTATTTAATGTGTGATGATCCTTCAGAAAAAAAGGCGATTATGGCTCTTCGTGAATATGCTCTTATTGGTAAAGTTAGTGCAGTTTCCCGTTTTGAATACAGAGCGATCGTTTTCTTAGACGGACCTTTCAACTTTTTAAAATTTTTATCTGCCATATTTTTATGTATAATTTTTTTTTTTTATATATAGCTTTGTGTGTTATGTAACAGACGAGGTTATTTTTTGAAGCCTCGTTCCTTGATTGCCAAGAAAAATTTTAAATTTATGTTAAAATTACAAATTTCTTCCGCCTTTTTTGACTTACTACTACTACTCCTTAATTTTGGCTGTGATTGGCTGATAATAATAATAATAATAAGATAAAGAAGAAGAAGAAGAAGATTCCAGAAGAAATTAAGAAGAAACATAAGAAGAAGAAGAAAAGGAAGATCCTATCAATTCATCTAAAAAGAAAAAAGAAAAGGAAGGGGAAAGAATATAAAATATAGGAGGAGGAGAAGAAGATGATTTAAAACAGAAGAAGAAACAAAGGAGAAAATCTTTTCTTTCTTAATAATAACATTTAATAATAAATTTAATAATAATATAATAGAGAAACCAGAAGAAGAAATTAAGAAGAAGAGAAGAAAAGAAAAATTAATTTTAGAAGAATTTTAAGAAAGAAGAATATCAAAAGTTTTTGAAAAACAAAATAAGACTTTAAAATTTTAAAGAAGAGGAAAAGAAGAAGAAAAAGAAGAAGAAAAATTTTTGTTAAAAAAAAGAAGAAAAAATAATTATCTGATTTAACGAGGAAAAACAATTCTTAATAATAATAATTGTTCAAGAAGAAGTTTTTCAAAGAAGAAGAAGAAGAAGAATCTGGATAGTGAAGAAGAAGAAGGGATTTTCTATTTCCAGAAGATCAAGAAGAAGAAGCAGATGAAGAAGTAGGGCCGGAGTAATGTTTTTAAAATAAATATTCTGCAAGAAGAAGGAGAATCAGGAAGAAAAATAAGAAGTTGCAAATAAGAAAGAAAAAGAAGAAGAAGAAGAATATCAGTTTATAGTCAACTGTAATATATTTTCAAAAAGCCTTGCTTCTTTGGAATGTTTGCATAAAGGTTTTTTTATATCAGAAAGACAAAAATTTAAAGGAAAATGTTTTTCGGTTGTCTGCTGAAATTTTTCTAAACAAAGATGAAACTTTTAACAAGACTGAATAATAAAACGAGTTTTTATTGAAAAACAAAAAAAAAATGTTAAAATTAAAAAAATTTTTCTTACATCAAACTAAAAACATTTTTGGTTCACATCGAACACGTGACCAAAATTTGAAATTGACCAATATGGATTAAAAAATTAAATATTGAAATTGTATTTAAACATTTATGGAAAAGTTTTGAGAATGAGAAGTTCATAAAGCTTTATTTAATTAAATGATCATTCTCATGACTTGTTTTTGACGTAACGATAAAAAACGGCGAAGAATATGTTTGTCTGGGTCCTCGTAGTTTATATTTCAATCCATCCAAAAATCGATTGGGCAAAATTTTCCTTTTTAAAGAAAAAAAACTAATTTTTAATGAAGAGAAAATAGGTTAGCGTCTTTATAAAATTATACAAAATGAAATATTTTTAATATCTAAACAAGAAAAAAATTATATATCATACATACATATATATATGCATTAATTTAAATTTTCATATATATATTTGATATATATATTATAATATATATAAATTTTTGTATTAAGTATATATGATATTTTAAATGGACATTTGTTAAATAAATAATTGTTTTTGACACCATTTAAATGAATATATAACCATTTATCTATCTATATAAAGGGTGTTCCAAATAAATTTGGACCGATTTTAAATATGAATTAAGTTTAAATCTTCATTTTTTTTTTTTTTTCTTTCAGATTTGGCAGACATTTGGGATATTATTTTTCAAAATAATTGCCATGACTCAAAATAACATGATCCAATAGAGAAATAAATAAATTTTCAATAAATAACATTGATTTATTTACTGCTGATTTGATGTTAAATGAAATAATTTATATATTAATCAGTTTAACATATTGTACGTTATATATATATATATATATATATATATATATATATATATATAATGTAATTATTGAACAATATAGTTCATGCCACTTTGACAGAAAAATTTACCAGTAAAAAATTTGTTCATCACCATATTTTATATGAACGCACAACCTTTAAAAATTTAAAATCAAACTCAGCATTGCTTCTATAGTTTATGCTCCAAAAACAATAACTCATTTTCAATAGCATTTTCGGATACAACAATACATATATTTTCGTTGTCCTCTTATTACTAAGAGAAAAAAAAAAACAAGAACAACATCTATTCTATACCTGAAGATGTCTGTAGGAACAGACGAAAGCTTGTAGTAAAAATAAGAACTAATACGGCAGAAATTTATATAAACAAGGATCATTTCATTCATAACGGATTCAGAGGTTTTTGTATATTATTTGAATTGTGTGCGATGATGGATGTCTCGCCATTTAAATCATTAACCTTTGCATTAGTTTTTGTGTGAATAATTCATGTATATATATATATATATATATATATATATATATATATATATATATATTATCTTATGCACCAGTTAGAATCAAACATGACTACTATATTACCAACAGAGCTAATATTCATTCTAATTTTATTTAAATGTTACTTCTTCCCATTTATGCCTAAACCTTAAAGAAATTTGTTTCAAATTAAGGGAACTTTTCAAAATATATATTAAAATGTTCACTTGATTCTAATATTTTTTCTTTATTGCTCTCTCAGATATTTCTATCATCCAAACTCCCCCAGATGGGTCATACTGCCCCACCTTTAGAAGGACTAGCCTATACTTATAAATATACGTACACTCCTGCAATAGAGTTGTCATAAAGCAAGAGCTATAGTGTCTATTATTAGAAATGATATAAAAACATAATTAAAAATGACAAGATCAATATTTTTCCAAGAATTTGGCAAAGAGTAAGAATTTCTTTGTTAATGTTTCTATCATTTTTTCCCTATTTTAAAATAAAATTTTGTATGTAACAATAATGACTGCAATGATGTGATTATTATTTGCCTTGAAGGAGAGGAGACAATAAATTTTACAAAACAAAACACTCAATGCATTTTTGGGGACTAGATCTATTGTAATTTTGATTTAAAAATGAAAGTTTAATTAAAAGAGAAAGCAGTTTACTAAGATGAAAATCTATCAAAACTGCTTTAATCACTTGATCATCTACAGTAAATTTATGTCCAGGTTCTTACAACATTTTCACCTTTCTTGACAGATCTTCTGTTAACACAATGTGGGACATTTAATTAAAAAAAAATATAAACAAAAAAGAAACTAAATGAAATTGGATAGAATATATGTCCAAACACAGTAAAAAAAAAAAAACTTTTTTAATTTAAAATTTCAGCATCCCTCTCCTTCATGCATATGACAAATCATATCAACATAAATATCACTTTTAGGCTGATGAAGTCTTAAAGGAAGAAACACATTACATGAAAAAGTTTTTCCACTTTGTCATAAATTTTTCAAAAAAATATAATAATGACAAATCATTGTTCATGCTATTTCTTCAATTTCAATATAGTTCCTATTATTTTTTTAAATTACTGAATATTATATAATTTCAGTTTATAAACCTTGATAAATTTTTAAGTGACTCATTATTTCCCACTTCAATTCTAAAATATGTTTCTAATGTACAGAACTAAAAACAACTAATAGCTCACAAATATTTCAATGTTGTTTTTTGTTGGTGTACATGCAAACAGACAGATATTTGCTAAATTTCACTTTACCACCAACGTAATGTAGCTTGCCTGCACCTTTTTTTATAAATTTTTTCATGTTAATTGTTCTGATGAAATTTCCTCTTTAGTATCCCAACTTTATGAAATTATAATAATTATAGATGATAATGTTATAATATTAATATGTTAACGGTATCAACATGTTAATATGATGTAGGATAACATTTTGATCCATATTTTGCAAGAAAACAAGATGTGGGTTATATGCCATCCAGTAGCGTGTAGAAGGGGGACAGAGGGTGTGACAGCCCTGGGCATCCATATCTGAAGAGCATCCAACAAAAATCGAAATAAAAATTTAGTTTATATTTAATTTGAATAAAGTGTTTATTTCATGTTTCATCTATTTTTACATATTTAAAATGCCTTCCTTTCCCACATTTCTCAGTACTAGGCCCTACAGGTCTCCCCCTACTTGAGTCTTATGGACATGCAATCAAGGAGTTGGCCCCAAGCCTCACCAAATATTATCAGACCTCTGCATGTCAATGATACCATCAAATATGATATCTTATTTTTGATTATTTGTTTGTTAACAGAGAATTAATGAATTATAACCTTGTACAAAAAAATATCAATGGGAACTTTTGTATTAACTAAATAATTCTGAGAAATTAACACAATTATTAACTTTTAAGAGATATAATTTATTAATTTGTTTTTTATTGTCTGATAATATTTTTTTTAAGTTTCATAATCTTTTCATGGTAATTGTTCTGATGAGCTTTCCTTCATGATACCTAGACTTTATGAATTTAACCATACTACAAGATTGGTAACAAGATCTCATCATTTTACACTTGAATTGGCTAAATGTAAGTATAAGTTCTAAGCTAACAGTTTCTTATTTTGCACTTCTTGCTTGCAGAACTCTCTTTCTAGGTTCTTGCTTTTCAGTCAAGTTTGATCTTCAAAAAACTTAAATGCAATGTCACTCATTATTTTCTGTTTTCTTAATTTTTTATTATTTTCTTTCCTTAATAATGTTGTTTTTTTTCTCTCATGTCTTCTCAAACTCTGTAAGCCCTTGCATCTTAGTGGCTTTATTACTTTTGCTTGAGGGAAATGATTAAAAAAAAAAAAATTTGGTTTACTTCTAGACAAGGGCTAAAAAGTTTATACGGTGCTTATTTTTCAGTTAAAGAAGTCTTGCCTCACTTGAAAATCTTCATTCACTATCTGGTTTGTACTCATTGAACCATCAAGCGCAATATTACACAAAAACACAAAGTGCTACATTAAAAACAACACAATGATTTTTCAACAGTTTTTGTTCTTCAAATGCAATCAGTCAACCAATTGTGTAAGCACAAAAGTATACTTGCATAGTACCACAAAAATAGTATCATGCATGTGCCAAAATATAAGCCACAAGATATAACTTGCAAAAAAAGAACAAATGAATAAATAACCAAATTTGATTATCTTTATAAAAAAAATTGTCTGTTTATTTGTTAAAACAATATATCTCATATAAATATAAACAGTAATACTATTATAAAGTAACTTATAGTGGGAACAAAAGCTACCAATAAACTAAATTTATAATTGTTTTCATGTTAACTTGGTTTAAGAACCACTAACATATATTTAAATAATTTAGTCAAACATATTTTATTGAAACTGGTTGACAAGATCTGATTTTTTTTTTTAAATTTTCCAATGTGCAGATTTAGGTATGCAGCAGTTTATAAATAAACTGGAAAAGATCAAAAGTATAATTAAACAGATAGACCGTGTCAATTGATTTCAATAAAACTTTTAAATACCTTTCTGTGGTTCAAATATAAGCTATTTAAATTATTGCATACATTTTTGTAAAATGAAGTAATATAAATTGTATGTAATGAAGTGGAGCAGTAAATGAATTCATTTTTACTTTAAAATGCAGGGAGATTTAATACTGTAAAAAAAAATTAATTTACTTAATTTACAGAGAAAGAGACAAAATGTTGCATACATTGCATCAAATATTAAAGTTCCAAAGGTTTTTGGGTTTTTTTTAAGATAATCAAGAACAGACAGATAGATCTTCATTAATTAACAAGATTAAATAATCTTGAAGATAAATTAAAAAATAAAATCAAAACTGGACTATACACAGCTTCAGTGAGTTTAGAATTCAGGATGAAATTTGAATTAGATGAACAAAATAAATTTCACCAATCAAATCTTATTAACACTTTCACTGCTGTACTGGCCAGTTTGGAAAAAATAGGAAATTGACATTTACTGGAAATAAACAACTATAAAGACACTGGCAAAGATTTCTCATAGGCACTGCCATTTTGGTTTCGATAAGATACTCTGTAGTACAGGCTAAGCAAAACAAGACTACCAACAAACAAGATCACAAAAATATGTCATCAAACAGCTTATATTCTATGCTGCTATATGTCTACAATCGTAATATAAGATACATATATCAACATTCACAGCAGCAGAAGTGTTAATAAAAAACAAAGGAGATTTTCTCAATTAAAGATAATAGAATCAGTGGGCATTTGTTTTGTTTTTTTCTGTTGTTATTATTATTATTGTAGTAGCTGTAATCTTAAATTTTCAGTTTTACACAGATCAAGAATTAAATTGCCCCACCATAAATATGTTCCAATTTATTTAAGATTAAACATACAGGTAATAAAAAAGGATTATAATAGATAATCAAATATGCAAATGAATATCTATAATCAGGCCAAATATCAATATGCAGTACATCCTCCTTAGGCATTTTCACAGCTCTCTTCTCTCATATATGATCATACAGGTGGTAAATAACATCCTATCATAACACTGTTTCATGCCTCTTGCACCCATTAAGAGTTAGAGGTGAGTTAATTGAACAAGTCCTGCCACATTACATTGTAAATATATCAATGGAAGAGAGATCTGGCAATCATCCCAGTCAGAGAAGTTGTTGAACATCTTGCAGAGCATATTGAGTAGTATGGACATGATGTGGATGGTCATAATTCTGCTGGAACAAGTTGAAAATTATCCTGTCTTCCTGCTGTGGTTTATTTGATTTTTTTGCATGCCTTACTTAGATGTGACAACATTCATTAAACATTAGATCAAACTCCATGCCAACATTCCCAGAGAGATTAATATCATGACACTTATGACCAGCTCTTTGAGTCTTTCATGCTCAATACATTTTGGGTTCAAATTCTCTCTGACCAACGCCTTTCCTCCAGTATAAACAATCTAGAGCATGGTTTCCCCCACTCCAGTCATTTTTCAAGAAATCAGCCAGTCACTGACACCTGATGAAGACCAGTGGCTACTTGATCGAAAAGTTGTGTCTATAATAACATCAGTATCAACCAAGATGAGAACAATAGTTTTAAATAATACAAGAATACTGACAATTACTCATCTTGAAATGAAACACTAAATTAAGAGAGATATTGTTATTGTTTCAAAAAAAAAAAAAACTCCACAATGTAAGAACTTATAGGTAATTATTCTATCTTTCCCTTGAGTTATTATGAAAATGCCATTTAATTTATCATGCTTGATAGCATATGATTTACCCCTCCACCAGCATAATTTACATTAGAGACCCTCATATCCGGAATCCCTCATATCCGAACATGATTTTCTTTCGTATTTTTGGAATATATTGAATATATTTGGGTGATATGATAACCAGATTTTAACTTTAAATTTTTCATAAAAATTAATTTGGATAGTTGCTTAAAAATTTCAATTATGAAATGTTGGTAAAACACAATGTTAATTAGAGGAAGAACAACTCATTTTGTTTTTAAATTGGTAATTCTAAACAGACTAGACGATGGTGAAGGTTCATTAACTGAAGGCTTACCTATTCTAATGCAATATTATATGAGGTGAATATCTTCCAAAAGTAACTATTTCCCCAGCATTCATACTAGTCAAATGAATAGGAAAAAAAAAAAAAAAAATATGATTGTTATTGTTTGTTGAAATTGAAAAAAACTATTTTAAATAAATTATAAGTTTTATGGAAAGACCATTCAGCATCCAGCTATTTATATTTTCCCTTTGCAAAAAAATTGAACTGGTCTTTCGTCTAAAAAATTTACAAGACATAAAGTAAACGAAATATCAAAGAAAAAAATTGAGAAATTTTTAGAAGAATTAATCATCATGCAAAAGCGATTAAAAATCCTCGATGCATTATTTGTTTTTGCATCCGTAGCATAAATGGATTTGATTATGAAGATTCTGCCATTTTCCATGCATTAAATGTTTCTTAAAATCATATATTATATTTCATCGAATCGTTAGTTTATGGTTTGTTTACTATTTTTAACATTTAAATAAATATTTTTTGGTTTGAGTTCTTTTATCATTAAATTCATATAATTATGGCTATCCGTATTTTATACAATCTCTAAATATACATCTTCTTAGAGAAATTTTCAGGAATTTTCAAACGTTTTTATAAAATTTTATTTAATTTAAATCTTGTAATTCTTTTATTAAAAAATAATGTCTGTTAGGTTCTTGATGATGATTCAAACTGAATTTCATTCTAACTTTCATTGAAATAATTTTGAAATATGTAAAAATAAATGGATCAAATTCATTAAAAAGTCATATTCTTCCAATAAAAAAAACAAATAAAATTTTTTTTCATTTGCATTTTTCTTATTTTCATCGTGGCTTATTTTGTAATCTTAACAAATTCTTGCAGAAAAGTTTTTCCACCTTCATATAGACTTTATTTTGATTTTTTAATTTCATCAATGAAGTGCCTTATATTTAACAATTGCTAAAGATATTTTTATCATTTACAACTTTGGATCTTCTATTGAGGTTATCATAAATTTTTCATGTTGTTTTAAAATACTAGTTTTAATATTTAATTATTTTGATATTAAATAAATTAAAATAAGAATTATATACCATTATTTAAAGAAATACCATTTGTATATTATGATTAATAAATTTATTTAAATTCTGGAAATTTTGATGGATTTATACTTTTTTAGCTATAAAAATTATCATAAAAATTTGTAATAGATGGTTCAAGTTTGAACTATAATTTTATTATAAAATTACTTTTATAAATTTCATGAAAAAAATAAAATTCTTAACTGTAATATTTTTTTTTTCATCAATAAAAACGAAGATTGAAAAAAATTAGAAAAATGAAAAAAAGAAAAAAATTTTTGATTACATTTTTTCCCTTTAACATATATATGTATCAATAAATTAATTCAAGTAAATTTTTAAACACATCATGTTTAACATTAATTTTTAAAAAATTATTTTATAAAAATATATATAAATTTATTCAAAACTTTTTAAAAAAAACATTTATACAATTAGATTACATAGAATTTGAACAATGTTTTAGCAAATTGAAAAATTTTTAAAATTAATGCTATAATAAATTGAATAAACCTGTAATTAATATTTCAAAATAGAAAAAATTTTAATTAGATTTTGCAATTTCAGGAAATAATCTAAGACTGGCGAATTTTTTCAAATGAACATAATTAAAATATAATATATAAATTTTGAACAGATGCACAGGTCCGTTAAATGATTTTCCTAAAAATTGGACTTTTCATCTTTTCTTTATTATAAGTTAAAGAAAATTAATATATTTGATTATTATGTCGACAGATGAGAACATTTTTTGTTTGAAAAAAAAATTATTCGTTTTGACAAATCAAATTTTTTCATATTGTCTTAAATAGAAAAATAAAAGAATAAGAAACCTAAAATTTAAAAATTTAAAAAATCGTATTTTAACAATATAAAATTACTAATCTTGAAAGAAAAGGATTAAATTTTAAGTTGAAATTGATATAAAATTCATTATTGTGAGATAATTTATAATTGTTCGTTAAATGTTTTCTAATTATTTTTGAATCTACTGATGAAATTTTTATATTAATCAAATGAGTAAGCTCCCAATCATTTTCAAAATTTATAAATTGAATTTGACATGTTTGAATATTCAAATTCAATCTAAAACAAATATGATTTATAATTTATGAGATGCAATTGAAAGATTGTGCAGTTCAATAGTATCTACCTGTTAATTTCCCTTCAACTTTGTCCACTTCATAGTTTTTAAAAATTTCATGAAAACATGTTTATAAAATTTATAAATTAGATGATTTGGAGATAGATACTAATTTTTCCATTTTATGGATATTTACATGTGAAAATATAAATATCAATTATTCTTTTTAAAAATAATTATAAACTTTTTTAATATATTTGATTTATTTTGTGCCAAAAATTAAAATTTTTATAAATGATTTGATCATGAAAAATTTATTGAATATATAGATATTTAATAAATCAAAACTATATATTCTATTTATTAAAATGTATTTCTTTTTTTATATTCTTTGTTGCAAATAATTGTCTTTATTTTTTTTTTTAGATTTTCATTGCAATCTTTTTCAAATAGCAGGATTTGAATGGTTAAAATTTTTCAAAAAAAAATGAAAAAGATGATTTTAATTTTTTATTTATTTCAATAATATAAAAAAAAAACATTATTAATTCATAATGATAAGAATTTCTATTATAAAATCAATTTTTTTCAAGAAATCAATTATTCCAAATGAACTTAGAAAAAATTAAAAAATTCTGTTTTTACAATTCAGATAATGGAAAATTTTGTAAAAGAAAAGATGAATTTAAAAAAAGAGAAAAGAAAATGAGGTTTTTGAAAAGATCAACTTCTTTTCCAAGATTATTTATATAATGAAATATCTTAGAACATATTTTTATTTAGATAAATAGTAGAACATTCAGTTTTCATTTATGAAGAAAAACTTTATTATTGAAAAATAATAAAAAAACGAAAAATGGAAACCAATTTTATAATCATTTTCTTGTATTTATAAATCTCTGAGAAATACCAATTATTGATTAAATAATTTCACAAATTTTTTTAAAAAAGTCTTTCTTATTTTTAATAATAATATCATTTATATATATATCTATAATATTCCATAAATTGTATAATCATATATAAAATGTATTTAATTAAATTTTGTTAAACAATAATTTGTCAAAAATCAACTTTTAAATTAAATGTTTAATTTAATACCTTCTGTCTAATTTTTATTTCTTTAATTTTTTGAAAAAAATTTATTTTTGTTTTTAAATATTGATCAAATTTTACTATTTTTATTTATTTTTTAATTTCCTTTAAATTTAGTTATAATTGGTTATTTAAAATTTTTCAAAATTTTTAAATGTTTTTGCGAATTTAAATAATAATTATATAAATTTTGCTTATATATATTTTCATAATATAGATACGAAAAACATGAATTTTTAATTTTTTTTCTGTTTTATTCAATTAAAATTTTTATTTATATTTTCTCAGAATTAAAAAAATAAGTGGGAAAAAATATATGTAATATATAATATTTTTATATTGTTTCATCTTTGGAAATTGTAACCGTTTTTCGATTATACATGAATTGTATTTTTACTCAAAAAGTTTCATTTAAATCTATTCATAATTTTAAATTCTTGTTTAATCGTCTTTCATTTTAATTTCGAAATTGTCTTGGATGAAATTTTATTTTTTTTTTTTACAAAATTTAATAAAATATTATTTTCCTGTTAAATACCCAATCTATTAGAACGATGTCAAATTAAATAAAAAAGAATATGTCTTTTTTGAGATCAATTTAAAACCAAGTTTGAAAAAACAAATTTATCATTTTCAATTCATTTCTTCTCAAATTTCGAATCATTTTAATAAAATTACGCTAAAAAAATATTTAAAATATTGGTCATCAAAATTTAAAAATTTATATTTTTTTAATTTAAATATAATCTTTTAAATTTTAATTAACAAAACCTAAGTTAATCAAAATTGTCACAACAAATAAAAGTAGTATTTCAATGTAAAATAATTTTATTTTTAAGATTTTGAAATTTATAAAGATAAACCGCTTCATGGCCAATAATTTAAAGCCCGTTGTAAACAATTGATGTAGACAAGACCCGTATCCATCAGTGGCTTCTTAAATGGAGGGTTGAAATTTGAAAAAGAAGGTTTTATCCTTGCTGCACAAAACCAATGCTTTTTGCTTAACTAAAATTATCAAGAACATATACTAAAAATTTTGTTAGCCCAAAATGCAGATTCTGTGATAAATATCCAGAAACGATTGATCATCTTGTATCAGGTTGCACGGTGTTGGCACCATCACTGAATATAAAACCCGACATGACAAGAGTGGGCCAATATCTGCACTGGAAAATCTGCAACTTCTACGGAAGGAAACTGAAAGAAACTGGTATGAACACCACCCAGACCCGGTTACGGAGATAGGACCTGTTACAATTCTATGGGACTACACAATACACACTGACAGAACAATCAAAAGCCAACCGCCCAGATATATTGTTATTAAAGACCACAAACAAAAAAATAATGCCTCCTTATTGATATGGCAGTCCCTGCTGACTGCAATGTATCTTTGAAGATATTCAAAAAGTTGTCAAAATAAAGGACCTTGAAAATAGAAATCTCAAAAATGTGGCATATGGGAACATCAACAATCCCTGTTGTAGTTGGAGCCCTAGGACTGGTTGGAAAAAGATTGCAGTAGACTAATTGAAGGGATTCCTGGAAGTCCATGCCTTCAAAGATATAAAAAAAATAATTGTTCTGACAAGTACAGCCCACACTTTTACGAAGGGCTTTATCTATGTAATTTTTTTTTTTTTTTTTTTTTTTGGAAATGGAATCATGATTGCCATTTCTAACCTTAGGAAAATTAATATTTCCGGGACCCGGAAAAAAATGTATAAACGCCAACTGATCAAAAATAATAAAATAATAATAATAATAATAATAATAATAATAAAAAAAAAAAAATAAAAAAAATAATTAATACGTAAAAACAAACAATAACATGTCTAATTTTTGTATAATATGAATTTATCATTTTTATTTTTCTCCTGAAATTTTTCTAAAAATTCTTTTTTTTCGAAGATTTAAAAGATTTTCCAAGTCTGAAACAGAAAATAATGCAGAAAATAAAATTTCAAAATATTCCCATAATAAAATGATCAATATAAAATATATAAAAAAAAATGATATGGAAAATTGCAAAAAAATTTAAAAAAAATATTAGCGCAGCGTGGATTGATTATCGTAATTTTTTTAAATAGTGTTCCAAAGTCTTGGATATTTAAATAAAGACTTTTTAAATGTAAAAAAAATTTCCCTGTAAGTATTAAAAAACTTAAAAACAGTATGGGAAAATGGAATAATTTAAATATAATCATTTCTTACAAATATAACTGCCATTCCAAATTACCGTCTGAATATCCGTGAACAAATATATTTCAAGGAAACTCCCTGTCACCCTTTTGTTTTGTTTATCATTTATAACATTAGAATCGTATGAATTATCCAAAAGTAGCTATGGTTAAAAAAAATAAATAAGAAAATTTTCAATCACCTAAATTTACATGGATGATCTCAAACTCTTTGCCAAAAACGACAATGAGTTGAAAGGCCTCCTCAGATCATATTGTAAAATAAATCATGACGACATATAAATGGACTTCGGATTAGATAAATGTTAAAAATAATATTCAATTCAAGAAAATGAGAATTACAGAAACACCCTTAATAGATTTTAGATTTTGTCACAAAGATTAGGGAACTGGAGCATGATGAAATATTATAAGTACCTAAAATTAATATTGATGAATTTGGTATACAACATAAAAATGAAGAAAAAAAGAAAAAGAAAGAAAAAATACAGGTGTATACGTCTGGTTCTAAATACTGAAAAAAAAAAACTCAAAAAAAACAGAATATCAGCCATAAACAAATTGGCTGTCCCTGTGGTGCAATACAAATTTAATGTCCTTAACTGGACCATAATTTAATAAATTAAACAAATGGACGCCAAAACGAAAAAATCTCATTGCTATCGCATGCATCATCCCAAAGCTGATGTTGATCGTCTGTATGTGCCCAGATCCGAAGGAGGAAGAGGATTAGTTCAACTAGAACTGTCCTACAAAACTACAACAATTGGCCTTCAAAGATACCTTTGGAAACTACAGAAGACTGGATGATGGTATGTGTCAAAAACAACATGAAAAATAAAAAAAATTTATTCCGTAATAAAAAAAGCCAACAAATTCAAAATGGAGTTTCAAATGGGTGTAGAAATAAAAGTAAAATACAATACACCGGCTGAAACTGCAAAATACCTTTTTCAAAAAAAAAGAAAAATGCAACCGACCAGATACAGAAACGATGGCAAGATAAACCGCTTCATGGCCAATACTCTGCCCGTACCAAACAAGCTGACGTAGACAAAACCCGTACCCATCAGTGGCTACGTAGTGCAGGGTTAAAAGCTGAAACTGAAGGTTTTATCCTTGCTGCAAAAGGACCAATGCTTGCTAACTAAAATTATCAAGCACATATACTAAAAATTGTGTTAGCCCAAAATGCAGATTCTGTGATAAATATCCAGAAACGATTGATCATCTTGTATCAGGTTGCACGATATTGGCACCCACTGAATATAAAACCCGGCATGACAGAGTGGGCCAATATCTGCACTGGAAAATCTGCAACTTCTACGGAAAGGAAACTGAAAGAAACTGGTATGAACACCACCCAGACCCGGTTACGGAGATAGGACCTGTTACAATTCTATGGGACTACACAATACACACTGATACAGAACAATCAAAGCCAACCGCCCAGATATTGTTATTAAAGACCACAAACAAAAAAAATGCCTCCTTATTGATATGGCAGTCCCTGCTGACTGCAATGTATCTTTTTGAGATATTCAAAAAAATGTCAAAATACAAAGACCTTGAAATCGGAATCTCAAAAGTTTGGCACATGGGAACATCAACAATCCCTGTTGTAGTTGAAACCCTCGGATTGGTTGGAAAAGATTCTAATAGACTCTTTCGAGGGATTCCTGGTAGTCCATGCCTTAAAAGAAATACAAAATTTGTTCTCACAAGTACAGCCCATACCTTTACGAAAGAATATCAATCTATGTAAAAATTTTTTTTTTTCTTTGTTTTTTTGTTTGTTTTTTAATTGGTCAATGGCTGGACACGGAAAAAATTTAAAAAACAAATCAAAAAAATAAAATAAAATAATAATAATAATAATAATAATAAAAAAATAATTTAAAAAAATAATTTTTTTTAAAAAAAAAAATAATAATAATCAAATAATTAATTTAAAATAATAAAATAAAAATAAAATATGTTCTGTAATAAAAAAATTTTAATAACAATAATAATTGAAAAAAAGTAACAATAATTATAATTTTAAACAATAAGAATTTTTTGAACATAATAAAAAATAAAATAATAATAATCTAATAATTACAATAATAATAACCACAATAAAAGACATAAATTTTAAAATTTTAAATAATATTAATTCATTGTAACAATAAATTCTAATAATGATTCCGATATAATTCAAATTTAATAATTATGAAAAAATAATAAAAATGTTTTAAATTCAATAATAAAGCCTTTTCAAAAAATTTTTTCAAAAATTTTAAAAATATTTTTAATATCAATCAAGAAAAGGAATTCTTAATCATAATATAAATAAAGTGTATAATTATAAATGATTTTAAAAACAAAACAACAATGATAATAATAACAATATCTTCAAATCAAAGAATAATGAAAATTTTAAATAATAATAAAAATTTTTAATGATAATCAATAAAAATAATCTATAAAATTTCAATTCATTTTCATCAATTTCATCAATATGTTTATTAAATATATCAATCAATAGTCATAAAATGGAATCTATTTTTCTGGTTAATTTTTCTTAAACAGAATAAATAATTTTTCGAAAATTCTCTTTTTTTTTGTATGTGATATAAATAGCAATGAAAAAAGTTTATTTAACAAGGATTTTTTGAAATATTTAATATAAGAATATTTTATTTTTAATTAAATTTATAATTTTTTAATAACAGTTTTTTAAATTTTCTAATATATAATATAATTTTTAATCAAAAGAGTAAAATGTTTCAATAAAATTATTTAATGTTTTTCCCAGGAATTCAAAAAAAACACAAATTTATAATCAAATAAAATTTTCAAAAATTAATCTTGTTTATTGCTGTTTAACAATCAAAGATTTAATTCAAGATTTATAAGATTATTTAAATTAAAAATTTTTTTTATTTCTTTTTAGGCATTTAACATCAAAAAGTTGAAACGAAATTTATGAAAAGAGTTCATCGATAACTATATAACTGATATTAAGAACTGAATTGAATTTCAGAATATTCTTATCACTAAAATTAATAAAAATTTCTATCCCAGTGGTTCATTATAAAATTTGAAATATCTTGAACAGGATTCTAAATGACATCAAAAATTTTATTCCAAGAAATGAAGTTTTTTGTGAATAATAACATAGTAAAATGAAAATTTTTGGAAAATGTAAAAATGTCTATATGTAAAATTTAAAAACTTTTTTATTTTATTCAGTTTTATTAATCCATACTAGCAGCATGGCCTAGCGTTGCCCGTGCTTGATCAAAAAATCGTACGACTCATACAGCAATCGCTATCACTTGACTTAAAATATTTTTGCCCTTCCTTGCCTTTAAAATCTGCCCTTTGCCGTGCTGATGTTGCTACATGCCTTACTTCTTGCCTATCTCACACTGCGAATTTTTTTCTAAGCTCTATACTAAACATTAAATCTGTTACGAAAAAAAGAACTAAACAAAATGAACAAAAAACGATCAGCTTTAAAAAAGGACTCGTTACTGGAAAATCCGAATGAAAAAAAGAATGTTAACAACAAATATTTTTTCACACCCAACCCAGTTCTGCAGAATCAGAATCAATGTTGAGTTTAAGCAAGCGAATGAGCCAATTGGAGTAAAGTGCCATGCATATTTAAATTTTTCCCGCTTGTGACGAATGCAGCTATCGATTTTTTTTGCATGCTAGCATTGCTAGTTAACATTCGTGTCAGTCAACTGTTGACTCTCACGCTGGCCAATAGAATCTTCCTGCCTATTCGTGGCGGCCAACTATAGGCTCTCACTTTGGCCAGTAGTAAATGCCCGCAAACTACATGAAAACTGCCGTAGAAGCATGAAAAAAAATCGATTATTTCCACTATCGATGGGAGTTGGGAAATGCAAAGTCGGTTTGGCCTTCCCACTAACTTGGAGCATGTGCATGTAAATTTTTAAAAAAATCCGTCGAAAATTGCGTAATTGCATTCGTTTTACACACACACATTTAAAATCCTGCCTTTTATAGATAGAGATATGAATTTTGATCGGTTTTCTAACATAATTCCTAACAAAAAATTTTTTGGATGATACAATTATTCAAAAATACAAAATTTTGTCAAAAATTATTCAATCATGAAAGAAGGTTGTATATACAAACGAGATTTACATTTAGTAGATTCTGTAGAAAACCAAAACAGAACCCTAGAACCAATTGTTGCAGCAAAAATTATAAAAAAGAATGCCAGTGATAAAGTTCTTGATGAGATGAAACAACGCTTGTAAGACAAACCTCTGCATGGATAATATCCAGAACGAGGCTAATAAAGCCAATGTTGATGAAGTTAACTCTCATCAATGGTTACGAGCATCTGAATGAAAGGCTGAAATTAAAAACTTTATTATTGCAGAGCAAGATTAGAGTCTTTTCACTCGGAATTTTCAAGTAAATATCATACATAATAATGTGGATCCAAAATGTAGGTTCTTTGGCAGATATCAGGAAACCATAGACCATCTAATCTCAGGATGTTCCGTATTTATGCCAAATGAATATAAAAATCATCACAATAGAGAGGGGGGCAATAGTTCGAATGGACAATATGCAAAAACTGGTATGAACATCACCCAACACCGGTTACAGAAATAGAAGACATCACAGTTCTATATTCTTTGTTTCTTTGTTTCTTTGTTTCTTTCTTTCTTTCTTTCTTTCTTTCTTTCATTGTTTTTTCTTTCTTTCCTTCATTCTTTGATTTCTTCTTTCTTTATTTCTTTCTTCTTTCTTTTCTTCTTTCTTTCTGTCATTCATTCATCTGTTCTTCCTTTCTGTCTTTTCTTTATTTCTATCTTACCTTTCTTTCTTTCTTTCTTTCTTTCTTTCTTTCTTTCTTTCTTTCTTTCTTTCTTTTACAATACACGTTTCTTTATTTCTTTATTTCTATCTTGCCACCTTTCTTCTTTCTTTCCTTCTTTCTTTCCTTCTTTCTTTCCTTCATTCTTTCTTTGTTTCTTTTCTTCCTTTCTTTCTTTTTTCTTTCTTTCTTTTTTCTTTCTTTCTTTCATTCATTCATTTTTTTTTCTTTCTTTCTTGTCAGAGAAAAGCGATAATAACAAAAACAAAAAATTGCAATATGAGCACTGGCAAAAATGTTTGCTGAAATTAGGTTTATAAAACCCAGAGATTCCTACACAGATGTCCTCAAGGACACATGGCACATCGGATAAAGGCGTTGGTTAGATCCAGTTTGACAGGACCCAAAAAGTGTGAGTTCGATACCCGGTTAAGGCAGTGGAGAACTTGGAGAGGGGAAAGAACAGGAGATAACTGGCATCCATTAAACTTCCCTAGTGAGCGAAATATAGGGTTCAGTTCGACATTCCAACCACCTGAGGAAGGCCGGAGCGTACAACGGCTGAATAATGTAATTAATTAGTGTAGAAAATCAGCCATAAACATTTTGGTTGTCCGTATGGTGCAATACAGTTTCAACAGTCTTAATTGGACCATAGCTGACATTAAGCGAATGGATGCTAAAACGAGGCAGCTTCTCATCACTGCACTGCTCGACTGGAAGTGCCCAGATCCGAAAGATGGCGGAAGATTAGCTCAACTAGAATTGCCTTATGAAACCACAGAAGACTGGTTGATGACCTGTGTCAAAGACCATGAAAGAAATAAGAAACTTTATTCAGTAATGAAGGAAACGAACAAATTCTGTCTCCCCTTCTGTTCTGCCACTCCTTAACCCCCCTTTCACACGAACTAAACATTAATAACTATGGATATAAAATAAGCAATTTAATTTCTTATTCTACATTGATAATCTCAAACTCTTAGCCAAAGACAATAGTGATTTGTAGGGTCACCTCAATACTGCAAAAGGTTTCAATGAAGACATCGGTATGGATTTCGGATTAGATAAATGTGCAAAAGTAACATTAAAGAAAGGGAGAATTACTGTAACGTACTCAATAGATCTAAATTTTGTCACAAGGATTAGGGAAATGGAACAAGAAGAAGCCAATAAATACCTAGGAGTCAGCGAACGAGATGGAATAGAGCATTTCCATAACAAAAGAGAAAGTAAGAAAAAAATGTTACTTAATTCGACCATGGCTGACATTAAGCAAATGGATGCTAAGACGAGAAATTTTCTATCTTGCCATCGCATGAATCAAACAAAGGCAGATATCGATCGTCTGTATGTGACCAGATCCTGAAGAAGGCCGGAGAGTACAACGGTCGAAACGTTGTGAATATGGCAATGAAGGTGAAGATAACAGTTCGAATAATGTTAATAATACAATTAATCATGATACCTCATCTAAGAGATATAGAGGCCGAAAATTTGTGAATAAGGCAATGAAGATGAGGATAACAGTCTGAATAATGTAAATAATGCAAGTAATTATAATACCTCATCTCAGATATATACAGGCAAAACGTTGTGACTACTGTGGATGCCAATATATATATATATATATATATATATATATATATATATATATATATATATATATATATATATACCAAACTATTGGGAAAGCTCACAAATAGAACCCTACCAACAAAAAAATCGGACAAATGAAAGACATATATATATAGATATATATATATATATATATCAAGACATATATATATATCAAGAACCAATGTGGTGTGTGTGTGGTAGTTAGAGTTCCTTTGTCTGCATCCGGGTATTCTTTGGAAGTTTGAAATAGCCTATCATGATGTCAGGTGAGTCCGTAGAAAAAGAATTCGATTTATTTTATAATTTATTTATTTTTGTTATTTTATTATTATATTTTATTTTCATTTTTTCTTATAGTAATGTAATGATTGTGTGTGTGTGTGTGTCCAAACAAGATTTGTTAAATTCAGCCGATACGGTATCCTGCCCTATCAGTCAGTTGTGTGCCAAGCATGATACACGCAAACGATTCCAGCATTCGATACATGACTGACGAAAGCAAACGATAGGTCATCCAATATAGAACTCATTCGATTTACCCATAAAACCCATAGGTGGGGGGCAGATTTTTTTCTCCTATTAGTAAAGTGAATCATTCGACTGGAATTCGAACTCGGCTATTCCTCAATCCGAACTATCCATTACTGTTTTCCGCAGATAAAGTTGCCATTTTATTTTGCCATCCAAGGACGGGCCTGGTGGGGGGGAAGTGAGAGAAAAAAGATTCATACCTTTCCCAAGGGGTATTAGCACGTAAGTGAATGTAATGGATTCGACTGGAATTCGAACTCGGCTCTCTGATTCCTCAATCCGAGCCGCTATCCATTACTCCTGTGTTTCCTTACAAAGTTCGATATTGATTAACTCAAGAAAGATCAACTTTTGAGGACAATCTTTTGTAATTGGATTGGAAACTGGAAACTGAAATCACCTTTTTTTCCGTACGAAATAAAGCTGAAAATTTCTCGGCCTGACCAATAAAGATTTCTATTCTGATGTTTATTTCATCAGATTTTGGGAAGTGGGTCGGGGGTTAAGAAATTTTCAGCACCTCCTTTGTATATTTAGATTCGACCATCGAACGGCTTTTTTTTCTTCTTCTTCTTCCCCAGAACGGGTTGAAACACTTCGCGCATTTTCGTCGCAATTAACCTTTCCTTCGCTTTTTATCAGGGTCCATTTTTTTCACTTTACCCCTATTTCCGTTCCTCCTTGGAGGACATAAGAGCCTGTCTTTGCTGCTATTAAACGCCAAACTTTTGATAATAACGACATTTTGTTTACCTGCGCTCGCTAGCGAGTAAAGAGAAAAGAGAAACAGAGAGAAACAAAGAGAGAAGGGTAGAGAGAGAAAAGAGAGAGGGATAGAGAGAGGTTGCGAAAGATAGAGATGGAAAAAGAGGAGAGAAAAGGAAAGCGAAATAAAGACAGAAAATGAGAGAGAGAGAGAGAAATAGAGAGAGAAGGTTTGAGAGGGGGGCGGAAGATAGAGACGGAAAAACAGGAGAGAAAAGGAAAGGGAAATAAAGACAGAAAAGGAGAAAGAAGAGAGAGAGAGAGAGAAATAGAGAGAGAAGGTTTGAGAGGGGGGAGATAGAGATGGAAAAAGAGGAGAAAAGAAAAGAGAAATAAAGACAGAAAATGAGAGAGAAAACAGTGAGAAATAGAGCGAGGCAAGGAAAAAGACAAGGGTGTGAGAGAGAAGAGGAGAAACAGAAAAGTGAACAGAAATCGAGAAGAAAGAGAGGGTGGGGTGGGCAGAAGAAGAACGCAAATGAGAGAGAGAGAGAGAGAAAGAGAAAGTGATGGAGATAAAGAGAAAGGGAGCTGGTGTAAGAAAGAAATGCAGTAAATAAAGAGAGAGAAAGAGCGAATTAAAGAGAGAGAGAACGCGAATGAAGAAATGTTTGTGTATGTGTATGTATGTTTGTTTGTGTGTGCACGCATATGTGTGTGTGTCTACGTGTGTGTATGTGCGTGAGAGAGAGAGAGAGAGAGTACCGGTTTCTCCTCATGATGACATATCAGACCCCCCCCTTTCGTTGTTGATATTGTTAAGAACGCATTTTAAGAGGGCAAAGATGATTTTCTCCTTTCTATTTTTGGAGTGCTCACCACAAGTTTTTATTTTAAATAATGTGGGTGGCCCATCGCCCCCGTCATTGTTTGGTGTAGTCAAGGCAATATGCCGGGTCCTTGTCTAACAGGTTGAGCGATATGATAATAGGATACAACAGTGACGAAGGAAGGAAGGAAGGAAAGAAAGAAAGAAAGAAAGAAAGAAAGAAAGAAAGAAAGAAAGAAAGAAAGAAAGAAGTATAAAAGAAGAAAAGTAGAAAATGATAATAATAATATTAATAATAATAGGGATAATAATAATAATAATAATAATGAGAAGAAAATAGTAGTTGAAAAAGAAAAAGAGGGAAAAGAAGTATTATTAATATTAATAATAATAATAAGAAGAAAAAGACGAAGAAGAAATATGATAAGAAGAAGAAAAAAAAAGAAAGAAGATAATAATGAAGAAAAAAGACGAAGAAATAAGATAATAATAATAATAATAATAATAATAATAAAATAATGAGGAGAAGAAGAAGAAGAAGAGGAAGAAGAAAAAAGAAGAAAAAAGACGATGAAGAAATAAGAAAAAGAAGAAGAAGAAAAAGACGAAGAAATAATAATAATAATAATAGGGATAATAATAATAACAATAAAAAGAAGAAAGTAGTAGTTGAAAAAGCAAAAGAGCCAAAAGAAGTATTAATAATAATAATAAGAAGAAGAAGAAGAAGAAGAAAGACGAAGTAATAAGATGATAATAATAATAATAATAATAATAATGAGAAAAAGAAGAAGAAGAAGAAGAAGAAAAAATAAGTAGTTGAAAAAGCAAAAGAGGAACGGAAAGGGATATGGAAAGCAAAAAGTGTTATGAAGAAGAAAAATAAGAAAAAGAAGAAAAAAGATAATAATTATGCTATGAAGAAGAAGGAAGAGAAGGAGAGGGAAGTAAAAGAAAAAGAAGAAGAATTGTAAAAGGCAAAAGAATACCGAAAAGGAAGAAGGAAAAATTTAGAAATAAGAAGAAAATGAAGAAAAGTCAAAAATAAATAAATAAACTCGAAAAACAAAAAAAGAATGAAGAAAAAATCGGGAAGACCATAAAGAAGAAAACAACGAAAATGAAAAGAAAAAGAAGAATAAACGGATTTGTGAAAAGAAAGGAATAAAGAAAGAGGATAGAAAAAGGAAGAAAGTGAGAAGATGGAAGATAAAAAGGATAAGAATAGAAAATAAAGAAAGAAAAAGGGAAAGAAAGAAAGAAAGAAAGAAAGTAAACAAGAACGCAAGCAAGAAAGAAAGAAAGAAAAAAGAAAAAGAAGTATAAAAGAAATAAATTAGAAGAAAATAATAATAATAATAATAATAGGGCTAATAATAAGAAGAGGAAGATGGAGAAGATAGAAGTTGCTGAAAAAGAAAAAGAAGAGCGAAAAGGAAGAGGAAAATAAGTATTATTAATAATAATAATAAAAAGAAGAAGAAAAAGAAAAAAAAGACGAAGAAGAAATAACAAAAAAGAAGAAAAAGACGAAGAAGAAATAAGAAGAAGAAAGAAGAAGAAAAAGAAGAAAAAGAAGAAGAAGAACAACAACAACAATAAACGGATTTGTGGAAAGAAAGGTAAAAGAAAGAGGATAGAAAAAGGGAAAAAAACGAGATGGAAGATAAAAAGGATATGAATAGAATGTAAAGAAAAAAGTGGTAAAGAAAAAAGTGGAAAAGAAAGAAAGAAAGACCAATAGAAGAAAGAAAGAAAGAAAGAAATAAGAGGAAAAAAGAGAAGGATAAAAGAAAATAAAGAGGAGGAGGACGCAAAACGAAAAGAAAAGGAAAATATTAAAAAGGGAGAAAACAAAAACTAAAAGAGAATAAGAAAAACCCGGATAGACAGACAAGAGTGGATAGAAGGATTGCACTTTTGATAAAGAGGAGGAGGAGGAGGATATAAAGAGGAAGGAAAATAAATAGGAGGGAATGAGTTGCAGAAGACGGAGACTACATAATATAAAGAGAAGAGAATGAGAATACATAAGAGAAGGAGTAGGAGAAAGAAGAAGAGGAGAAGGAAGAGAAGGAAGATAAAAAAGAATCGTAGTAGTAGGAAGAAAATAAAGAAGAGAAAGAAGAAAAGATAATGAGAATAAGTAGGAGGAAGAGGGGGAGTAGTAATAAAAAGAGAAAAGAAGAAGGAAGAGAAGTGAGGGAAGAGAAAGGGAAAGAAGATAAAGAAAAGAAGAAGAGGAGACGTAAGAAAAAGAGAAGAGGCTAAGGAAGAAGAAGAGACTTAAGGCAAAGAGAAGAGGAAAAGGAAGTTAAATAAAAGAGGAGAAGGAAGAAAAAGAGGAAAAATAAGAAGATAGAGAGGAAGAAAGAGAGAAAGAGGCGTTAGATCAGTGGTTCTCAACCTTTTTTTATCCATGGCTTTCTTTTCTCTTCTTTTTTTCTTGGTGGACCCCTTAATGGCTATTTGACATACGACAACAATATTCTATTTTTCACTAATAAAAATTTAGAGGTTTTAATGATCAAAGAAATATTATATAATTAAATTTTATTTTTAAATGAAAACGAATTTAATGCAAATAAATTATTCTGCAATAATAATAATAATAATAATAATTTTTATTGACCAGTATCTTGTATTACAATGTTTCTTCCATGGTCAAGGCCATGGGGAGCAGATACCTTCAGTCAATTGAATTCACTGCAGCACTGTACACTGGTTAAAAATTTGGGGACCTCGACGTGGTGTAATGGTTAGAAAGCTTGATCAATTACGACTGAGTAGTGAGTTCGATCCTCACTGGGTACCCCATACTTTCGGCCTTGTGCCGCATCTAAGCCGGGCTTAGAAAATCGCTATATTGGGCACCCTGAGGCAGTGTAATGGTTAGCAAGTTTGTCTCGCTAGCAGAATTACGAATGAGTAGTGAGTTCGATCCTCACTGGGTGCCCCATACTTTCGGCCTTGTGCCACATCTAAGCCGGGCTTAGAAAATCGCTATATTGGGCACCCCGAGGCAGTGTAATGGTTAGCAAGTTTGTCTCGCTAGCACAATTACGAATGAGTAGTGAGTTCGATCCTCACTGGGTGCCCCATACTTTCGGCCTTGTGCCACATCTCAGCTACGCTTGGAAAATCGCTACACTGGTTAAGAATTTTAATAAACCAATTTTAGCGGCTCGGATTGAGGAATCGGAGAGCCGAGTTCGAATTCCAGTCGAATCCATTACATACACATACGTGCTAATACCCTTGGAAAAGGTATGAATCCTCTTCTTCCCCTCCTCCCAACTATGGGTAAACAGCAGAACAGACCGGGTTCTATGGATGGCAACTGTTCTACCCTGGAAAGAAATGGCAACCTACTGCAGGAAAAAGGAGTAAAGGATAGCGTCTCGGATTGGGGAATCAGAGAGCCGAGTTCAAATTCCAGTCGAACCCATTACATTTACTTGCATGCTAATACCCTTAGGAAAGATATGAATCCTCTTCTTCTCCCACCAGCTATGGGTAAATAGCAGGACAGACCAGGTTCTCTAGCCTTGGATGGCAACTGGTCTACCGCAGAAAGAAATGGCAACCTACTGAGGGGAAAAATCTACCTCGTCAGTCATGTATCAAAAGATACATGATCGCCTAAGCGTGTATCACGCATGGTATATAACTAATTGACTGTGATTAGAAAAAAAAAAGAAAGTTGTATTTATTCAATGAGATCCCTGAGGTTGATGCTGCACAGCGAATTTCTTTATATCTGGTTCCATCGATGTTAATGATAGTCGAAGATCACCTCTTTTCCAAATTTCAAGTCTATCGCGAACTTTTGATAACAATTGAGAAACACGTCTAAATCCTGATTCAACAAGATAAGATGTTGAAAAAGAAGTAACGTGTTTTATCCCAGAGCAAAGGGTACTTTGTATCAAAGATTGGCTTTCTTAGTGGACGGCCAAAATATCATTGTGGACCCCTAATTTGTTATATTTTGCCAGTGGACCCCCAGAAATATTATATGAACCCCCTAGGGCCTATGTGGACCCCGGGTGAGAAACCCTGCGTTAGATAAAAAGTGAAGAGTAAGATGATGAGAAGAAATAAAGAAATGAAAGGAAATAAAGAAAAAAGGAAAAGAAAGAAAAAGCGAAGGGAAGAAGTGTTGAAGATAGAAAGAAAGTTTTAGATGTAAGATAGTGAGTTAGCAGAGGAGGAGGAAGAAGAGAATAATAGGAGGAGAAGGCGGAAGATAAAGAGAAGAAGGGGAGGAGGAGGTGGAAGGTAAAGTGAAGAGGAGGAGGAGGAGGAAGATAATGAGAAGAATAGAAGAATGAAGGTAAAGAGAAGAGGAGAAAGAGGATGTGGAAGATAAAGTAGAGGAGGAAGATAAGGAGAAGAAGAGGTGGATGATAAAGAGAAGAGGAGGGGGAGGAAGATAAAGAGAAGGAGAAGAAGGTGGAAGATAAAGTGAAGAGGAGGAGAAGATAAAAGATAAAGGGAAGAGGAAGAGGGAGATAAGAAGAAGAGGAGGCAGATGATAAAGAGAATAGGAGGAGGAGGAAGATAGAGAAAAACAGAAGGTGGAAGATAAGTGAAGAGGAGGAAGAAGATAAAGAGAAGAAGAGGAGAAGGCGGAAGATAAAATGAAGAGGAGGGGGAGATAAAGAGAAGAAGAGAAGGTGGAAGATAAAGCGAAGAGGAAAAGGAGGAAAATAAAGAAAAGTGAAGAAGAAGATGGAAACCATAGTGAAGTTGAGGAGGAGAAGAAGAACGTGGAAAATAAAAAGAAGATGTGGAGGGAGAAGAAGATAGCGAGAAGAGGAGAAGGTTGAAGATAAAGAGAAAAAGAGGAGGTGAAGGTGAAGGTGAAAGATAACGAGAAAAGGAGGAAGAAGGTGGAAGATAAAGCGAAGAGAAGCAGGAGAAAGAGCAGGAGGAGGAAAGTAAGAAGTGGAAGTGGAGAAAGTGGACAGAGAGAAGAGTAGGAGGAGAAGGTGGAGAGAAGGTAGGCAAAGAGAAGTGTAGAAGAAGAAGGTGGAAGATAAAGAGAGGAGGAGGAGGAGAAAGATAAGGTGGAAGATAGAGAAGAGGGGGAGGAGAAAGAATAAGAGGAGAACATGGAAGATAAAGAGGGGGAGGAGAAAGAATAGGTGGAGAACGTGGAAGATAATGAAGGGGAGGAGAAAGAATAGGAGGGTAAGGTAGACGATAAAGAGAAGAGAAGGAAGAGGAAAGTAAGATACAGGTGTGAAGAAAACGTAAGGACTGAAGAAAGTTATAAAAACAAAAGAAAATTAAGAAAGAACAAAAGTTATTTGGGGGATGAAGATGTTTAGAAAATAACAATGAAGGATGTACTAAAAAGAAAAACGATATAATTGTCCGAATGAAAAAAAAAATGAAGTTATCTATCGTCTGCTTTGCCGCTGATCGTTTATTCATATTTTGTTTGTCGCAAAAAAAAAAAAAAAATGGAAGAAGAGAAGATTATTCTAAGGCGTCATAACCTTGCAAGCGGGCGGCCTGTGTTTGACCGGAAATAAAGAATAGAACACGTGTCAATCCAACCCGCCAAAATGAACAAGATGGGGAGTCCAAGCAAACAGTCTGATGGCGGGTTTTTCGTTCTTTCTTTCCTTTTTCTTTCTTTCTTTCTTTCTTTCTTTCTTTCTTTCTCAATCTCTTTAACCTTATCTCTATCTATCTATCTAGCTATCTATCTGTCTGTCTGTCTGTCTGTCTTTTGAAAAGCACTTTTGTACCTGGTCAAAAAACTTTACTCTTATAATTTGGTGATAGGTAAAGAAAGAAAATTAGTCTTCAATTTCATTGAACTTTTGAAAAGCACTTCTGTACCCGGTCTATCTATCTATCTATCTATCTATCTATCTATCTATCTATTCATCTATCTAAATCGATCTATCTTTCTCAATCTATCTGTCTATTTCTTCCTTTCTATCTATCCATTTATCTATCACAGTCTGTTCAAATCTATCAATCTATCTATCTCTCTATCTAAATCGATTTATCTTTTTTAATCTATCTATCTCTGTCTATTCATTTTTTCCTTCCTTTCTATCTATCCATTTATCTATCTCAGTCTGTTCATATCTATCTATCTATCTATCTATCTATCTCAGTGTGTTCATATATATCTATCTAACAATCTCAGTCTGTTCATATCTATCTATCTATCTATCTATCTATCTATCTATCTATCTATCTATGGAATAAAACGAAAAAAATAACTAAACAAATGTGCACAAAGTTATTGCGTTAGATTCATAGTAAGTTTCAATTTTTTTTCTATTGGTATTAGAATAAGTCTTTGAAAATATCTCGTCAGCTGATCCAAGACGATCATGGCTTTCACAGCCTTCATCACTATCTACGAATTTTCTTCTATCACTATTCGAATCATTGCCAGAGTTAAAAGAAAGAAATGTCTCTTAAAATATCTCAACTGCTGCAAGACCATCATGGCTGTCACTGCCTTATCGTTTGTTATGTCGCTAGTCGCTTTCAGATGATTAAGTTTTTTAGTCTCCCGTCGCATTCTTACTCTAAGGAAAGACATGAAACCATTTACCCTAAGCCCGTCATATCGCCAGTTATTTTGACACAAAATTCATTTTACTGGAATGCGATATCTGTCGGCGGAAAAGAGAATATCTGAATGAGCACATGAGTGAAGCACTCTCCCATAACTATCTTATCTGAAAAATCTGTTGCCGCCATTGTAAACTTTGACAGAGTGCAACTAAATTCTTATACCAACATGCCGTTCTCAATACACCTCATAAAAATTTGGCCCGGTGAATCGTATACAGATTAGAGTCCTAAATGTACTCGTGAAATATCGATTTAAAATAAACACTGATACATGCGCATTTCAATAGCGCATGCGCAAACACAATTATCCAGTGTCGTCTTCCTGTATGTCTTCCTACGCACATCCGGTTATTGCCTCTTCAATATTGAATACAACAGTTATTGTGTCTGTAATTGTCTCCTTCACAATGGAGTCACACCTGAGAAAGTTGAAGGCCAGTCCTCCTAATCCACTCATCATGGAGATTGTTTCCTCATACCCTGCACTTTTACTCCGTTCGTGTTGTCCTGGCAGACCACTCATCGTGCCTATTGCTTGATCAATCTTCCTTGAATGGGTATTTCCAGAGAGGCGCGAAGTTATCAGGAAGTTGAAGAAAAGTTTATTTTTTTTTTTTTAGGAGGGTTGCTTAGAAATGAGAAAGAAAAGAAAAGCCCAAGAAAAGTGGTTCAAATATACACGTCCATTCAGGATCAGCATTAGTCCTGCGCATGCGCATGCGCATGCACGCACGTTCGCACACACATTAGTTTAAACCTTTAACCTATATCCTCCTAGTATTAGTTTAAACTGACTTTTTGCAAAGAGAAAATTTCACTGAAATATGTTGGAAAAGTTTCCAGTTTCTATTTGAAATAAAAGAAATACGAACTTTAAGCAAAATACGTCGGTTTAATCCATATCAACCTGACACCAGTTTAACTGGATGTCTTCAAATTTCCATATATATATATATATATATATATATATATATGTGTGAAAAAATATAAAATAAATAGTTTAAATACCCTACAAAAAAAATAACCCTTTATAAAGTCGTCAAAAACAAACGTTACGGTTATGCACAAATCCCTTTCATAAAAAAATAAAATAAAAAAATAAATAAATCTCCATAGACACGCATGCCAGACTAGGGTTAATACATCTTCCGTTTCAAATTTAGACACCCCCACCTTTCCCTGACTTGACATCTATGAAAGTAACTCTATACTGATACTTATTATTAACACCCAACACACGCCTACCCAATTTAAACAATTCGCCCTAGGTGTTTACCATGGAAATTTTGATTTCAATTATTAAAAACACGTAAATTTCAGAAATACGTTATTCCAAAAAAAATTTCGCTTGAAGATGGAACAGAGCTTATTTTAACTCAATTTAATTCAAATAATTATATTGAAGTTTTCGGCTCTTGTTTTGAAACATGAGACCTCTTATGTCGCGAGTTGGAATCATATTTTAAATAAATAATTATATATATATATATATATATATATATATATATATATATATATATATATAAATAAACTAAACTAAAATCTAGGATTTATATATGTATTTTTATTCAGAAAATACAGCTCTTTATGCATAATACCTTAACCAATTTAGGAGTATTTTATTCTTAAAATACAGCTTAAACGATGCATAATGCCTTAACCAATTTAGGAGTATTTTATTCTTAAAATACAGCTTAACCGATGCATAATACCTTAACCAATTTAGGAGTATTTTATTATTAAAATACAGCATAAACGATGCATAATGCCTTAACCAATTTAGATATTTATTATTTTATTCTTTAAATACAATTAAATATATGCATAATATATTAACCAATTTAGGAGTATTTTATTCTTAAAATACAGCTTAAACGATGCATAATACCTTAACCAATTTAATATTTTATTCTTAAATATACAGCTTAAAATGATGCATAATGCCTTAACCAATTTAGGGGAGTATTTTATTCTTAAAATACAGCTTAACCGAAAATAATACCTTAACCAATTTAGGATATTTTATTCTTAAAATACAAAATAAACGATGCATAATGCCTTAACCAATTTAGGAAAAATTTTATTCTTAAAATACAATAACCGATGCATAATATATTAACCAATTTAGGAGTATTTTATTCTTAAAATACAGCATAAACGATGCATAATGCCTTAACCAATTTACAGAATTATTTTATTTCTTAAAATACAGCTTAAACGATGCATAATACCTTAACCAATTTAGGGAGTATTTTATTCTTAAAATACATATATAATTTGCATAATACCTTAACCAATTTAGGAGTATTTTATTCTTAAAATACAGCATAAACGATGCATAATGCCTTAACCAATTTAGGAGTATTTTATTCTTAAAATACAGCTTAAACGATGCATAATACCTTAACCAATTTAGGAGTATTTTATTCTTAAAATACAGCTTAAACGATGCATAATACCTTAACCAATTTAGGAGTATTTTATTCTTAAAATACAGCTTAACCGATGCATAATACCTTAACCAATTTAGGAGTATTTTATTCTTAAAATACAGCATAAACGATGCATAATGCCTTAACCAATTTAGGAGTATTTTATTCTTAAAATACAGCTTAAACGATGCATAATACCTTAACTCATTTAGGAGTATTTTATTCTTAAAATACAGCATAAACGATGCATAATGCCTTAACCAATTTAGGATAATTTTATTCTTAAAATACAGCTTAAACGATGCATAATACCTTAACCAATTTAGGAGTATTTTATTCTTAAAATACAGCTTAACCGATGCATAATACCTTAAATAATTTTTCTAATTTTATTCTTAAAATACAGCATAAACGATGTTTAATGCCTTAACCAATTTAGGAATATATTTATTCTTAAAATACAACTTAAACGATGCATAATACCTTAAACCAATTTAGAGTATTTTATTCTTAAATTATATAAATATTAAATATATGCATAATACCTTAACCAATTTAGGAGTATTTTATTCTTAAAATACAAATTTTAACCGATGCATAATACCTTAACCAATTTATCAGTATTTTATTCTTAAAATACAGCATAAACGATGCATAATGCCTAACCAATTTAGGAGTATTTTTATTCTTAAAATACAGCTTTTTACCATAATACCTTGATTACCAATTTAGGAGTATTTTTTTTCTTAAAATACAGAAAACGATGTATAATACCTTAACCAATTTAGGAGTATTTTGTGTGTTTAAAATACAGCTTAAACGATGCATTCCAGTAATACCTGCAACCAAATTTAGGAGTATTTTATTCTTAAAATACAGCTTAAACGATGCATAATACCTTAACCAATGTAGAAGCGTATTGTAGCTTGAAGCTCTACCGAATGCAGTGCCAAATTTCATTAAAATTTGACAAAGGGTTATTAACCCTTTTGCCAATACTGGGTCTCCAAGAATCCAAAACATATGATTTGTAAACTATCTATATAACATTGTACACGGGTTTTGGTCATTTTCCGGGTATTCCTCATCAACAATTATCTATCCAGTTTATTTTTCAAGTCACAAGAACGTATTACGAAATTGATATTCAAATAAATATTATTATATCCACACCGGTGATTTAATGCGAAAGATGAAAATCCTTGATTAACAATTTAAAAAAATATATAACGAAAATTAATGCAGAATGGCTTAGATATAGCAGCCATCTTAAAAACACATCTTCCTGTCGTGGATAATTGTTACGTGTTTGTGTATCACAATTCTAATTGGCCTGTGTACATTTGGTTGATAATGTGTGCTTGAGCATGTGTGTATAACTAACGTAGATTTCTTTGTATAAAATATTTTCATTGCATTTGTCCTAGTGAGCTTTCCTCTTTGGCACCTCGACTTTATAAGTTTAAGCGCAGTACTAGACTGGCAGCTAGGTCTCATCATTTTAAAATCGAAATGGTTAAACGTAACCACAAGCTCTATCCTAACACTTTCTTCTCTTGCACTTGTCGATTGCAGAACTCTCTTCCGGCTTTTTGATTTCCAGTCAATTTTGATCTTCAAAAATTTAATTGTAATATCAATCGTTATCTTATTCTTTTATTGTCCTCTTGTTTTATTTTTCTCCTATTCTCTCACACTCAGTAAGTTCCTTTCGTCTTAGTGGCTTTAATACCTTGTGATATAATGGAATATGCATACACCTGTGTTCCCCCTCAATGGAATATGATTGGCTGGTGTCCAAAGGTCAAGGAAAAAATGGATAAAAGTACAATAGCTAAATATTTAAACATGCAGACGACAAGAATTTAACATGCAACAGAAGTAACGACGACCAAGATTCATTACGAGAAACTTTGTAAATACACCAGACATTTAACATGCGGACATAGCAAGCAAGAAATGATACAAACAAACGTATTTTTAAACTAAAACCAGGGTGTCATTGGAAGGCCTTTAGCTACTAGTGTTTGTCAGAGAAGAGACACATAAATCAAAGTTTACAAACACAAGAAAAGATGTTCATTGTTTAGATCACTTTGTTGGGTGTGGGGGTAGGGTGAATATACCACTAGTACACAGGGTCGGGTTACAGGGAGTGAAAGTGTAAGAAAAAGACTGAGTATAGGTAGGATTTAGAAAAGAACAAAAGATGAACGGGATTCAAGAAAATAGATTTGATTTGGTTTGGTTTGTTTTACAGCATATCAATCTCAATGGGTCATTTAATGCCGACAAGTTTTTTATTGCGAGTAATATTTTTTGTTCAAAAATGTATTGCTGGTAATATTTTTTTGTTCAGAAATGTATTGCTGGTAATATTTTTTGTTCAAAATGTATTGGTTGGTAATATTTTTTTTCAAAATGTATTGCTGGTAATATAATATTTTTTTTCAAAAATGTTTGCTGGTAATATTTTTTTTCAAAAAAATGTATTGCTGGTAATATTTTTTTTTTGTTCAAAATGTATTGCTGGTAATATTTTTTTTCAAAAAAAATATTGCTGGTAATATTTTTTTGTTCAAAAATGTATTGCTGGTAATAATTTTTTTTTCAAAAATATTACCTTCAGTTACTTCTATGTATACTTTTTTCTTCATTATCTAGTGATTTTATCGTGGCTTGGTATATTACGTTGTTTTTTTAAACAATTACCGTTTAAGGGACATTCGTTCTTTATCCTGCACTTTTTGCCTGGGTTTAATTTGTTTGTGGGTTTGTTGATATTTTTTCCTGTTGTGTTTTTTTTTTTTTTGTAAATTATTCTCAATGCATTATACATATGAGTAACTGACTTAAATTCATCCAAATAAATAAACTAACAAACTGATCCCGGTAAACTAACCATTAGAAAAAAACAAATAAAAAATAATCAATCCAAATAAATAGATGAAGTAATAAACAAATTAAAAACTGTTCTCATTAAATAATAATAAATTAGAATAAACTACAACAATCAACCCCAAAATTGAATAAATAGCTTTAATTATCTTCCCAAACCAAAACAAAACTATTAAATAAGTGATACAAACAAATTTTACTACAATTTTGCCCGTATATATAAATAATTTCAAGAAAAAATAAAAAATTTATCGTGGTTGACGGTTTCATCTAATGAAAAAAAGACTGTCGCCTCTAAGTGTTGACTTCGATGATCAAAATACGTATATATATATATATGTATATATTCGAGATTTATCCTGTATACCATATCACCAAATTTACTTATATATTTTAATATATATATATATATATATATATATATATATATATATATATATAAAAAAAAACACTTTTAGAGGCGACAGGCTTTCATTTTCATGCTAGACATATATATATATATATATATATATATATATATATATATATATATATATTTAAATTAATTGATTTAAAATATGTTTTTTTTTGCTACACAGTTCTAACCATGTTACAAAAATGGAAGCTAAAAGCCCCGAATTTAATTTTGTGATTAAATTAAAGACATTAGTTCCATTTCATCCTCAAGCGAATTTTGGAGTAACTTTTTAAAATTACTGGGTTTTAAATACACAGCTAAAACAAAATTCATGTTTCCAAGGTTACAGATAAATCTATTTTTCTAGACAGGGGTGGCTGGATTTTCAATAAGTCTATAATTTAATGTATCAGTTATTGCTACGTTTGGGTCGAGGGAAGGGATGTATTTTTTAATGAAATCTAACTTCCGTTAAAAAGCCTGTCGTCTAGATTTTTAAAATTCATATTGTTAACGGCTAAAATTTTACGGCATTTTTTTTCTTTTCGTATATTTAAAAATTTTTTTTTTTTTTAATGCTCTGTAAATTTACATTGAACACTATTTTGTAAAAATAAAAATATCTATAAGAACACCGGATTATATATCTTGCTGTTCTTTTTTTTTATATACATACATTTATACATATATATATATATATATATATATATATATATATATATATATATATTATATATATATATATATATATATTACATGAATCATTCATACAAAACAGATATTGAAGTTAATGATATAAATGGTGAGAATACATCTTCATCAACAAATTTAATAAATTACATTAACCCCGAAACTGTAGATGAATGTTATGATCCCTGTTTATAAATTCCAGTTACATAAGGTCTTTTTTTATTTTTTTACAAGCTTTCGTCTGTTTCTACAGACATCTTCAGGTATGGAAATAGATTTGTTTTTTACTTCTCGGTAATAACAGGACAACGAAAATATAGATATAATCCGAAATATGTCTTAAGAAATGCGTTATTGTTAATTGTAAGAAATTTTTTTGGAGCGTGCAGTCGCAACGCTGAGGTTGAATTTTTAAATTTTAAGATTGTGCGTTTTTGTACTAATATGGTAATAGGAGAATTCTTTTGTACTGGTAGGTTTTTCAGTCAATGTGGCATGAACTATATTGTTCAATAATTACAGGAATGTCACAGTTATTATCCAAAAGTTGCACGTCGGATCAGTTATTTTGATATCAAGTATGCAGTTCAATTTATTTACATGAATCATTCATAGGTTTTTCTGTAATGATTCATTTAAATCAATATCTGTTTTTTTGTATGAATGTAAATTGAACTGCACCACATATTTATATATATATATATATATATATATATATATATATATATATATATATATATATATATAAATTCTACAAGTATTTAAAATATATATTTTGAAATTTTTTAGCTTCATGTTTATGAAACATACTTATTTTTTTTTAGTGAAAACCATATTTTTTGTTCCAGTTATTTAGAATATATATATATATATATATATATATATATATATATATATATATATATATATATTATAAATTGACTGATTCTAAATATGGTTTCTTTAAGTTTACAAAAACCAAGTTTCAAAACCTGAAATTGTAACTTCAAATTTAATTATATAATTAAATTAAAAGCATTAGTTCTGTTTTTCATCTTCAATCAAACAAAATATTAGAATAATTTATTTTTTTTTTTAAAAGAATTTAAAACGCACATATAAATTCATAATTTCCTGTTTCGAAGGATAGAAAGAAAATCAATCATTCAGACATTAAATTAAGTTCGTGTTCATTTTTATTAACTATTGTTGTGTCAATTTATGCTCTGTAAATTTACATTGAGCAAACGTTTTGTAAAAAAAAAAAAAAAAATATATCAATAAGAACACCGGATTATATATCTTACTGTTTGTTTATCTATCTATCTATCTTATATATATATATATATATATATATATATATATATATATATATATATCAAAATTACAATTTTCGCACGCTTCCTTTGAGAACGTCCAAAAAGATCATCGCAGACAATGGCCGTAGGACAACTAATCGACAGTCGAGACAATAGTGCCTGGGCGTGATGAAAATCTGATGCAACCACGGATGACGCAATATTTTTCACGACCAAACAAATTTCATCATACACCCTGAAAATAGATTCGTATTACTGCACAACACTGCAAATGACCTAACCTGAAAAAAATTAAAATCGATAACACCCTGTCACTCCAGTGGGACTAAAACTAACCATATGGTGAAAGAAAGGAAACTAAAGCGGTTGTTTCAATTAATTTGCACAAGGGGCTATACAATTAACATGATTGTTGTATGTAAAAAAGAATTCAATTTTTTAAATCATTAATATTAAGTAATATACAAAGTTAACAGAACTCGTATCATCAAAAATGGCGGCCATATTTAAATAATTTTTGCAATTGCATTCATTATACGTTCTGTATCAGTAATCTAGGATTTTTGTCTGTACAGTAAATTTTTATCACATATAAGAAAGAATTATATTTTTTAAATCGTCGTAGGTGAAAAAAAAAACGCTAACGTAACCTGTTTGATAGTTCCAAAGAGAGCGATGGAGTAGGATGTGGAATTATTTTTAATAATGCAACCATTAAAAAAATGTCTCCCAAATGAAGCCGCCATATTTAGCGCAGAAGGCTGAGCGACAGACACAGCCGTAGATGTGATTACCAAATAAAACTGTTAAAAATACATCATCATTTCTGATTCAATACCAGTATTAATAATATTTCTAAGCATTTCACCCCAAGCAAGGCAATCAAGTAAACTGTCAGGCAATAGTTTGCAAAGAAAATCTTTAATCAAAGAAAAGATTGGGCGTAGTGGGGATCGAGGAAAGGAAAAAAGGACTGGGATCAAAGCAGCAGAAGATGGCGAGTGACATTCTATTTAAATGGTTGAAGATTGTAGTTACCAAACTCATCAAGTAAGGAAAATAAATTCAATGTTGGGAAGTGCGAGAAAAAAATAATCTGTCAAAGAAAGGCGGTTATATTTAACTATTTCAACAGTAAAAAGAAATGGGACCTAAATAATCAATCTTAGATGATTAAATTCATATATTCAAAAGACACCATGAAAAAATCGTCAAAGCAGCAAAGATTTCTAATATCTGTAGAAAAAAGTTGAAGGAAGAAATCATGACTGTGAGAGAGTGTCTGAAGTTGAGAAGCCAATTCAGGATCGATTGCGTTAAAGAACCTTCTTTGGGTTTTGTCAAGAACCTTGAGATGAACGGCGAGGGCACATGACCATATATGGCAATAGGATTCAATGCAAGGAAGAATGGTAGATCTGTAAACGTGTAAAATCAAAAAGCTGGAAAAACTTTTTGATAGTGAAAATATTGGAAAAATTCCATGCTATCTCTACTTTCAAAGAATATCTGTTCATCTGGATTCGTAGCCATGTAAGAATTAAGAGCAATGACAGAGCAGACAAAAGTGCTAAACAGGCATTAAGACTAGTTCCTGAAATCTGCCAAATCCCACAGACATTAATTAAGAAACATAATTTTGAGCAGAAATACGTAAAATAAACTAAATACAATCTTACCAAACATCTGGAAAGAAACATTGCCATTATGGAAAACCATACAAGGAAGATGTTACTATTATGCGACTAAGAATAGGTCACACTAAAATGACGCATTCATTTTTACTGAAACAAGAACTACTACTATAGTGTCCTATATACCAACTCCAATAAACAGTAAAATATTTTCTGATTGAATGCTTTAATCTTGACCACAAAAGATACAATTACTTCAATGCAAACAGCCTAAAAGAAGTATTTGAAAATATTAAAATAAACAGAATGATAACATTCATGAATTCGGTTGGATTATATCAGAAAATATAAAAAAAAGAAAACTATTGTCCATTTTCCCTAAATATAAACCCAAATAAATCAGTTTTTGACATAAAATGAGTCTAAAGAAATAATATGCCATTAAAATTCCACTTGAACTTTAAACTGGTAATAAATGTCGGCCATATTGAATAAAATTTGCAATTCTGAATGTCAAATTATTAAAAGTAAGAATATCCAAAGAAACAATCTGTATAAAAAAAAATGATGGCCATATTTTAATAGTTTTGAAATTGTCTTAGTTATATATTCTGAGGATTACAGACACATCACATTGAAACAGCGACTCCCCATCCCTCACCGTACAATCACCGAAGTTAAGCAACATATAGCCTGGTCAGTACATAGAGGAGTGACCATACATTTAAATAGGTGCTGTATGTTTAAATGTATATACTGAAAGAAAGAGTTCCAATTCCTTGTAGGGTTCCATTATATTCACTTACGCGTAAAGACTCATGGGAAAAATATGAAAATCAGTTTCTTTTTTTTTATAATATTTTATTAAAATATAAGATAAATATCTCTATAAATTTTTCTCTCATATATATATATATATATATATATATATATATATATAAATATAATCCGTTGGTATATAATCCAAATATCTCATTAATAATATAAAATATTAAAACTGACCCATAGAAAGAAATCAATGTTTTATTATAAAAATATATAAATTATTAATTTTTAAATTAATTCTGTATAGGTTCTCCTTTATTCATTCATACTTCTGAGATGACAATCCAATAGAGGTCTTTTTTGGTTTTTTGAAAAATCATTAATCTATTCGAATTACGTAAATTTGAATTTCTATGAAATATATATATATATATATATATATATATATATATATATATATATATATATATTTTTTATGTATGCGGATCGATAGTTTATAATAAATATAAAATATTAGGCAGCATATGATTTATTAAAACTATAATCCGCAGTATAGAAAAAATTCTATAAAAAAAAACTACTACTAAGACATTACACTATATTATTGAACTATATACTTAGTTCATGACATAAAAAACTGAATACACTTGTAAAAATAGAATACGTGGATTTAACACATCACAAGAAATATTTAAATAAAATTCTCACTTAAAAATTTTGAAAAACTTTGCGTCTTTGCACGTTCCGAGATCTTACACAACCGTCAATAATAGCAGATATTCAAAAACATCTTTCGGTTGACATACAGATATATCGTCTCAAGTTTTTGATTTTATAAGAAAAAAACACATGCCTGATGATGGATAGAAGACTATCCGTAAGTACTAGCATTTTAACATCAAATAAACTGAAAAACTACAGACAACAAGTTTTTCTTCAAGGATCAAAACTCGCACTATGGATGAACAGGATTAATGCATATATTATGTTTTCTAGCGATGGATGTCGCCAATAATCGCATTAATACTTCTGATTAATTCTATGTGTGATTATTCTTTGTATGTAAATCATATGCTGCCTAATGTTTTATGTTTATCATATATATATATATATATATATATATATATATGTGTGTGTGTGTGTGTGTGTGTGTGTGTGTGTGTGTGTGTGTGTGTGTATAATAAAATATAGTTTTGATGTATGCTATATATATGGATTAAAGTGCTGAATATCATAGATAGAGCGTATGTAAATATAAAAGTGGACATTGAAGTCAACATCCAGAGGCGACAGTCTGGGTTCATGCTTGTTTTTTGTTTATTATTTACATGGTGTAATATATTGGTGTTATCAACAAGTATTTTCCTCTAATGTAAACGTGGACGGGAATATGTTTTAAATGTTGTGCAGTAGAACTTGTATCAGACAACTGAAGTGTTAGACGTCTTGATAATGTTGTGGTTGTCAAACCAACATATGTACTTACTCTTTGTCAGAGATACAATCTCCCAAAGAAGATTTAAACTGGTATACAACGTTCGTTCTTTCCATATATATATATATATATATATATATATATATATATATATATATATGTGTGTGTGTGTGTGTTTTAATTTATTCTATAGTTATGGGTTAAAGTGCTCAATATTAGGGATACAGCTTATACAAATATAAAAATGAACATTGAAGTCAACTTTTTTAAAAATAAATTTTTTCTTGGATGCAACAATTGATGATAAATACTCATCAATTGTTGCATCAAAAAGGATCAACAAATAAATCATTAAAAGTAATTCAAATACAGTATGCGGCAGAAATACCTCCAAAATATACCTGCCTCATAATGGTAAGAAATTATCTAGATGAACGCAACATTGCCACTAATGTGTTACCAATTATGTGGGAGGTTTTTCTGCCACACCCTCTATATTAATTACTAGTTTACCCAGACCATCGAAAATAAAGACATATTTTGTTATGGCCTTAGTATTATTGAAAGATTATCCTGCGTTTCCTCCAATCTATTTTTACAATTACTATATTAATATGTAGTAATTCAAGGAGTGATCAGTTTATTACTTAATAACAATATAAAACCTGATCCCCCACTTTATGCCCATCAGAACATTATATTAATACTAGTTTGCCTAGACCATAAAAAATGATGACATATTTTGGTATGGCCTTATTTCTATTAAAAGGTTTACCCATGTCAGTCTTTCAATCTATTTTTCCAATTATTATAATAATTTACAGAATTCAAGGGGTGATCAGTTTATTACTTAATAACAATAGAAAACCGATCCCTCACTTTATGCCCACCAGTACCTTATATTAATAATAGTTTACCCAGTTCATAAAAAATGACGACATATTTTGGTATGGCCTTACTGTTATTAAAAGGTTTACACATACAAGTCTTTCAATTAATTTTTCTAATTATTATAATAATTTATAGAATTCAAGGGGTGATCAGTTTATTACTTAATAACAATAAAAAAATCGATCCCCAACTTTATGCCCATCAGAACCTTATAACAGTTTACCCCGACCGTCGAAGATGACGATATATTTTGGTAAGGCCTTACTAAAAATTAAAATGTTTACACATGTGCGTCTTTCAATCTATTTTTCAATTATTATAATTTATAGAATTCAAGAGGTGATCAGTTTATTGCTTAATAACAATAGAAAACGGATCCCCTAATTTATGGACAGTAGAACCTTATATTAACACTAGTTTACCCAGACCAGAAAAAATGACGACATATTTTGCGAAGGCCTTACTGTTTATTAAGAGTTTTTTTTTTTCCTATGGGACTCTTCCAGTATAATTTTCCAATGACTATATTAAAATGTTATAATTCCAGAGAGGTCAGTTTATTATTTAATAAGAAGAGAAAACTGATCCCCAACTTTATGTCCAGTAGAAACTTACACAGAAATACTCTCTGACCTGCGAAAGAAATACCTCTTACTTATACCACTGAAAAATACCTTCTACATAACGGCAAGCCATTAGCTCGCAGAAAACACCATTGCCTCCAATGCCTACCATTATGTGGGAGGTATTTCGGCCGTTTCCTGTATAACTAACATAACGCGTACAATAAAAAAGGAAAAAAAAAGATGGTAATATTTAAATATTAGAACTTGTTTGCAACCCGTGGACGCATGTAGAAGTCCTCACGGTATTTAGTATTGTTGATATTATCGCTAACATTTTTTTGTAGAAATTTACAAATTCTAAGTTTCATTCAATTTCGCAAACCAATCGATAAAATTTGAATAAGCTAATTTGTTTGGAAAAATACTTTGACAAAAAAAACCTACTAAATAACTTAATAATTTCGTTAATTCAATTTAATTTTATAGGACTTCACTGTAAACAATATTTGTTAAGAAAATTTCTTTTCTATTTTAAAGGGTTTGATGGACGAACTTATGGAACTCACAGAATTTTATATATAAATTTTTGTGATTGTATTCCTTTTCTTTTTTTTTTATTCAATATCACACCATGAAAGGCGGTAAAGCCACTAAGACACAGGGGGTTACTGGGTGTGGAAGAATTAGGAAGAGAAACATTAATAATGAGCGGGAAGAGGAAAGAGTAATCAGAAGGAGAGTAGATAGCAATTGACATTGCATTTAAATATTTGAAGATTGATGTTGGCCAGAAAGCATGGAGCCGGAAGGGAGTTCCACAAGCAAGGCAATAAAGCCACTAAGACACAAGGGGTTACTGGGTGTGGAAGAATTAGGAAGAGAAATATTAATAATGAGCAGGAAGAGGAAATGGTAATCAGGAGGTCAGTAGATAGCAATTGACATTGCATTTAAATATTTGAAGATTAAAATTGGCTGGAAAGCATGGAGACGGAAGGGAGTTCCAAAAGCCAGGCAGTAAAGCCACTAAGACACAAGTGGGTCACTGGTTATGGAAGAATTCAGAACAGATACATTATAAATGAGCGGAAAGAGAAAAAAGTAATCAGGAAGACAGTAGATAGCGATTGACATTGCCTTTTAAATTTTTGCAGATTAAAGCTGGCTGGAAAGCGTGAAACCGTAAGGGAGTTTCAAAAGCAGGAAGTGCGGGAAAAGAAACTTTCAGCATAGAACCTACTGCTGTATCCAGCCAGCTCAGCTGTAAATGGATGGGATCTCGGCCCCAGTCTAGTACTGGGCTTAAATTCGTAAAGTCTAGGTACTATAGAGGAAAGTTCATTTGAACAATACCCATCAAAGTATTTATAGAAAAGACACAGAGAGGTAACTCTACTATTGTAGGATATTTATCTCTCTAGATTTCTGAGATGATGTATTATGTACACGATTTACATTATTCGGACTATTGTCCTCATCTTTGTCGCCATATTTATTACAACGTTTCGGCCGTTGTACGCTCCGGCCTTCTTCAGGTGGTTGGAATGTCGAACTGAACCCTTTATTTCGCTCACTGGGGTATACTGTTCTAGTTCCACGTGCCATGTCTAATGGATGTCAGTTATCAATTATCACCTGTTAATCCCCCTCTCCAAGTTCTCCACCACCTTAACCGGGTATTGAACTGATAACTGACATCCATTAAACAATAGTCCGAATAATGTAAATAGTGTACATAATACCTCATCTCAGAAATATAGACAAATAATGAAGGGCCGAAACGTTGTAATAAATATGGCGACAAAGATGAGGAGAATAGTTCGAATAATGTAAATAGTGTAGGATTCTTATCTATACAATTAACTTCATTATCATCTGTCCGAAAGAATTTTGTATTTTAGATTATTAAAATTATAAGGATTAAAAAAAATCCAAGATGATGTTAACTGGGGGGGGGCAGTATTTAAGTAACTTTACAACTGTAAATACGACTCCTGTCGTTTTTGTGAATGTGTGGGTGGGGGTAATTGTTAGCGCCAAGAAATGGGAAATGGAGAGTTTCTTTCAAATTGCAGCAGATAACGATTGAAATTGCATTTAAATTTTTGAAGATCAAAGGCAATAAAGCCACTAGGACGCAAGAGGTTACTGAGTGTTAGAGAATATGAGAAAAACTACTATTAAGGAGAGAGGACAATAAAAGAACAAGAATTAAGAAGACAGAAGATAACGATTGAAATTGCATTTAAATCTTTGAAGATCAAAGGCAATAAAGCCACTAGGACGCAAGAAGGTTACCAAGTGTGAGATAGTAGAAGAAAAAAGCGTCTTTAAGTAGAGAGAACAACGAATAGGAAGACAAATGATAACGATTGATATTGCATTTACATTTTTGAAGATCAAAGTTAACTGGGAAGCAAGAAGCCGGAAGAGAGTTCCACAAGCGAGAAGTGCGATAGAAGAAACTGTTAGCATAGAACTTACGGTTCCATCTAGCCATTTTAACTTCCCTTTGCCTCTCATTTACTATTTCCATGGTAAATCGGAAAAACTCTTCTCTTTGGTACCTAGACTTTAAATTGGCAGCAAGGTCTCATCAATTTACAGTAGAATTAGCGAGATGTAACCGTAAGTTCTATCTTAGCTTTGGAGTGTCTTCAGTATATTAGAATTTAATTTAACAACCATTACTACAATATTTTACAACTTCTTTTTAGGTGTTTGCCCAGACTTTCATCTCTGTTTTTAAACCCGGCTCCCAAAGCCTTGATCCTTATCAGAGATAAGAATATATTTTCTGATGAACGAGAGATCTGGAAAATATAAAAAGGAATTTGACGACCCTTGCCCTGACCATGATGCCATAAAGTCGGTGGATAACGCTCACAACTTGTCGGACTTGCTTCCAAAAACAACCTCCCAAAACTTTGATTCTTATCAGAGATAAGAATATTTTTTTTCTGACGAATGAGAGGGTTGGGAAAGTGTATAGAAATTTTGGAGGGAAAAGTTCCCGATAATTCTGGGCCTTCTCATCTCGATAAATACGCAGAATATACGCCTCTTTGGCAGTGAGTATCTAACATCGTCTGTGATAACATCAGGTCGGCGACAGTAACACCAGTCATCTCATTAACCTCTTTCCAGAAAGAAATCTACAAGCTGGGCTCTAAAGACAGAACGTCGGCCCTCTACAAAATAATAATAATAATAATAATAATCGAGATCTGCTTCCTAGGACCTAGAAATTCCTGTCGTCGGTCTACAAACTCTACGGATCTTCCGATTGTTTCCCCCTCTACAAGGACCCTGAAGAAATCTATGTTAAGAACAGTTTACTTAAAGAACTTTTAGGCGCTCTGAGAAATATTTTCAGCAACTTCTACCTTGGCTTTGAAGTGAGTTCAATTCACACTGGGTAAACTGTACTTGAAATAAGATCTGCTGGTTGCTTCTATGTTGTCAAAACTAATCCGTTATTGTGGAGAAAGCGTCCAGTGAATTTTTATTTGATATTTCTATCACAGTTGATTGATAAATGATAATAAAAAAATCTATTCTATAAAGAGACATCACATCAGCAAATATGGCCATTAACACTACCAGCATCATTTAGTCTCATCTGGTCTCCGCGGAAGTTATCAGGGACAGGTGATATTTTAATTCAGGGTCATTTGTCCGCAATGGAGAATTCTGGAGGGAAAAAGAAAATCTTATTCGGGTTTGTTTTTCGTCGCGCATTCAGGAATTCCGCCTCCAACCAAGCGGATGAATATAATGACAATGAACAAACAACATTTTCTGCAATCCGTCCGACATTTTTGTTTTTTTTTTGTTTTTTTTTTCATTGTTGTTTCACTTTTTGTTAAGAGTCTATCAGTCGGATATGGAGAGGCAAATCAACAGGACGACGAACAAATCGGAGACCAGAAGAATTAAACAAATTAGTTAAAGAAAAAAGAAAGAAAGAAAGCGAGATAACGCGTGAAATCGGAAGAGTTCGTTTGTTGTGGTGACAAGAATGAAAATGGCGGTGTTGATTGGCCTGGATTATTTTTGAACGAAGAAAAGAGATATTGGGCGGTAAACAGATAGGCAAACGGACAGACGGAGAGAAAAGCAGAGAGAAAAACAGACAGACAAACAGAGAAAGGAACTGAGAGAGATAGCAAGAGGCATACAGACAAACGAACAGAGAGAGGGAGAAAGAGAAAGAGGTAGACAGGCAGACAAGATGAGAGAATGAAAGAGGGAGAGACAAAACAGATAAACGGAGAGACAAAGAGACAAAACAAACAAACGGGAGAAAGTAGTAGACAGACCAACAAACGAAGAAAAAGAGAGTGTGTCAGAAAGAAAGAGAGAGAAAGAGACAGACAGACCAACGAAGAAAAAGAGAGTGTGAGAAAGAGAGTAAGAGGTAGATAGGCAGACAAACGGAGAGAATGAAAGAAAAACAAAACAGACAAACGGAGAGAGAAAGAAGTAGACAGACAAACGAAGAAAAAGAGAGAGTGTGATAAACACAGAGAGAGAGAGAGAGAGAGAGAGGGGTAGAAAGGCAAACGGAGAGAATGAAAGAAAGAAAAAGAGACAAAACAGACAAACGGAGAGAGAAAGAGAAAGATGTAGACAGAAAAGTGGAGAAAATGGCAAACAGGCGAACGGAGAGAGAGAGAGAGAATGTGTGTGTGAGAAAGCGAGAGAGAGAGGGGGGGAGAAAGATATAAATAGACAGACAAACGGAGAGGATAAAAGAAAGAAAAAGAGACAAAAGAGACAAACGGTCTGAGCAAGAGTGTGAGAAAAAGGAAGAGAAAGAGAAACAAACGGAGAAAGAGACAAAGAAGCAAACAGAGAGAACGAAAGAGAGAAAAAGAAAGAAACAAAGCAAGCAGACAAAGGGAGAGGGAGAATGTACGTGAGCGAGAGAGAGAGAAAGAGAGAAAGAGGTAGACAGACAGACAAATTGAGAAAGAGACAAAACAGACGGATGAAAGGAGAAAGAAACTTAGAACGAACAAGGGATATTCAAACAGATAAACGGAGAGAAAGTGAGACAGACAGACAAACAAATGAAGAAAAAGATAGAGAGAAAATGGCTGAGAGACAAACGGAGAGAAAAAGAATGAGAGAGAGAGAGAGGGAGAGAGAGAGAGAGAAACTGAAGAATAGAGAAACAAACAGAGAAAGAGTAAGAGATACAGACAAGCAGAGAGAGATAGAAGGAAAGAGAAAGAAAGAGCTAGAAAAACACGCAGACAAACGGGGAGAGAGACATACAGACAAATGAAGAGAAAGAGATAGAGAGATAGAAAGAGAAAATGGCTGAGGGACACACGGAAAGAGAGAGAATAAGAGAGAGAGGAAAAAACTGAAGGGAAAACAGAGAGGCAGAGAAAGTGTAAGAGATATACAAGCAGAGAGAGAGAGAGAGAAAGAGGTAGTCAAACACGCAGACAAATGGAGAGAACCGGGCAGGCAAACGGTGAGAAAGAAAGAAAGAAAGAAAGAAAGAAAGAAAGAAAGAAAGAAAGAAAGAAAGAAAAAGACATAGACAGTCACACAAACGATGAGAGAGAAAGAAAGACAGAAAAAAATCATCAGACATGCAAACAGAAAGAAAGAAAGAAAGAAAGAAAGAAAGAAAGAAAGAAAGAAAGAAAAAAAAAGACATAGACAGTCACACAAACGATGAGAGAGAAAGAAAGACAGAGAAAAATCATCAGACATGCAAACAGAAAGAAAGAAAGAAAGAAAGAAAGAAAGAAGCTATGGAAGGAATTAGAAAGAAAGAAAGAAAGAAAGAAAGAAAGAAAGAAAAAAGAAAGAAAGAAAGACGTACACGAAGGCATAAGAAAGAAAAAAGAAAGAAAGAAAGAAAGAAAGAAAGAAAGAAAGAATGAAAGAAAGAAAGAAAGAAAAGTGACAGACTGAAACGGGGGAAGAGAAACAGATATATAGAATGATGAGCGAGATAGAGAGGAACAGAGGGAGAGAAAGAGAGAGAGAAAGAGACAGACTAGCGGGGGATAAAAAGAGAGACAGACACACAGAGAGGAAGAAACAGACAGACAAATACGAGACAGACAGACAAATGGACAGAGAGAAAAAGAGAGTGGCAGAGAGAGAGAGAGAGAGAGAGAGAGAGACATACAAATATAGCCGAAGACAAAGATAGACAAACAGACAAAGAAACAGAATAGCACATGGAAGCAAGGGATAAACCTCTAATCCTGTTCAAAAGACCTGGGAGGAGTTTGAACCGGACGATAGGCGAACCTATTGACTCCTATTGAGGTCAAAATAAATGAATAAATAGCAAATAACATTTCAGTGTTTAGGCAGAGATGTTAAAAGTATCGAGTTGAAGTAGACTTTAAAAGGAAACTGAAACCCAAACCTAAACAGGAAACAAGAGATAAACTTCTACTCCTGTTAAAAAGACCAGAGAGGAGTGTGAACCGGGCTATAAGCCAGCAGTTAAAGATTCGACATTCATGTAGATGGCAGTCATTGTGTCCAAATCTCTCAGAAATGTTTAAACTGTCAACTCCTCCTTCGTGGATTGGCGCAACAGAATCTCATAACAAAAACTGTACCAAATAACAGAAATCATATTCCTTGAAGACTGTCAACAACAGCAACGACTAAAATGCATAGCAAATGTTACTCGAATAGACAATAATAACATAATCTAGATACTGATGTTCTCCACTACTTCAGACAGAAGATTAGGAAGGAAACTCCCAACAATAATGGAAAGAGCGATAACAATTACAGGATTTGAGAAACCTATTTTCCTAAAAAAAACAAAATAATCAAACCTGTTTTCAGAAAAGGATTTCAACCGAAAATATTAATGGCTGCTCGGTCAATGAATACCGAATGTTTTCTCATTACCATCCTTATCATTACCATTAGAGATGAGGAGAACAGATACTACACTTTGATCCCAGTTTTATGGGCAGGGAGTAAAGAAAAGTGTAACTCGAGTAGCATTGGCTGCTCGGTTAATAAATTCCGAATGTTTCCTTATAAGGAAACGGATAATATTACCATTGACATTACAAATGAGGAGAACAGATACTACACTTTGAATCCAGTCTGATGGTCAGGGAGTAAAGAAAAGTGTAACTCGTGTAGCACTGGCTGCTCGGTCAGTGAATACCGAATGTTTCCTTATAAGGAAACGGTTAATCTCCTCATTACCATTTATAATCCCGTCTTTTCATGATCGATATTAATGATTTTTTTATAAACTAGAATTTTTTTGACCATCGAAAATGACAGTATATTTTGTTTAAAAGGCCTTACTGTTACGAAAATGCTTTATTTTGTGATTCTTACAAAGTATTTTTCAATTACTATATTAATATGTAATAATTCAAGGGGGGTCAGTTTATTACTTAATAACAATAGAAAACGGATCCCCCACTTTATGTTTAATGGAAACTTGTACAGGCTCTGACGGGTGGGGCTTCAGAATACGTCGACTTCACCTCTTCAGAGGGGGTAAGACCTCTCCACCTCCGATAAGCCGTCCTGGGTATGACGATAAACTACATCCGGTAGCAAGGCCTTTGACAAGGAGGTTTTGAAAAGCATCTTTTAATTTGTTATAGTGGAACACACCTATTCTGTAGTTAATAGACTCTCCCACCTATATAATAAGTAGGAGTAGTAGGAGTCGCTAAGTGAGTTGGTCAGCCAGTCGACTGGCTGATCGGTTGAACTCTTTGCCTTCGGGCGAGGGAGGAACCCGAAAGAAGCTCCACCGAAGGTCGGATTCTCTTTCGGGGAGGTAAACCGACCCTGAACCCGTTTATACGGGTTCAATGGGCATATTTTTGGCCGAACCCACGGGCTCGGAGATCCCACATTAAACCGGCCTTGTGCCACATGATGCCCTCGTGGGAGGGGGGTGACTAAATATCGTTGGTCAGTCAGTCGATGTCGGACGAACGTTAGTCGGATACTAAAGTATCAGCGACCACAACTAGATTTCTCTGCGTCATTACCTATTATATCAAGTTCCTAACGTTTTGTACGTCGAACCTATTTTAGGACCGACTTAGTACAAATACAAGCCTCCAATGTGAAACCACTCTACAACATAATTGCTGGTGTTCCCGGGCCCACCCTGATCCGGGGTTGTAGCACCTGTTAGGGTCCAAGCTATGGACAAATAGTTAATCCCCAAACTGGGGTTAAAACACTATGAAAGTGGAAAAATAGGTTTTAATATCAGCAATACATTTTTGGAAAAAATATTACCGGCAGTACATTTTTAGAAGAAAAAAAAATTACCAGCAATACACTTTTTCGAAATAAAATATTACAATAAAAATCATGCCAGCATTAAATAACCCATTGACGATGATATACCGTAAAAGAAGCCAAACCATACCAAAACCTATAACTCTTTCTATTGCTGATGGCGTTTTCCTTCCTAAAATTTACTTTATGTCCTGGGTATAACGATAAACAATATCCGCGTCCTGGGTATGACGATAAACTACGTCCGCGTCCTGGGTATGACGATAAACTACATCCGCGTCCTGGGTATGACGATAAACTACATCCGCGTCCTGGGTATGACGATAAATTACATCCGCATCCTGGGTATGACGATAAACTACATCCGCGTCCTGGGTATGACGATAAACTATATCCGCGTCCTGGGTATAACGATAAACTACATCCGTGTTCTGGGTAAGACGATAAAGTACGTCCAGCAGCAAGGTCTCTGATCAGGAAGTTTTGAGAAGCGTGGAACCATCTCTTAATTGCTGATGTTCCCAGGTCCAGGGTGGTAGCACTGTTAGGGTCCTAGCTATGAGCAAATAGTTAACCCCCAAACTTGGCCAAAACATTATGAAAGTGTAAAAATAAGTTTTAAAATATAAGTTTTAATTACCAATAAATACATTTTGAAAAAAAATAGTAAAAACAATATATTTTGGTTTGTAAATTTTTGAAAACATTTTGGAAAAAATTATTACCATTGGTATATTTTTGAAAAAAAAAATATTACAATAAAAATTTTTACAAATTTTGAAAAAATGCCGTAAAACAAACAAATCAAACCAAAATTTTTTGACAAAACAACATCTATATTACATTATTTTCTCTTCGAGATAAAATTATCTGTTGTCGGCATTAAATAAACCCATTAAAAATATATTGGTTGAGGAAGACAGAAAATGCCGTAAAAAAATTGAATCCAGAAACTCTGCCCGACTTGATTTAGGGTAAAAATGTGAACAGTCTTCCCATAGAATATACCAAACAACTGTAAATATTATATTGTTCTTTAAAACCTGTTTTGTTAACGTACATTTTGTGTTGTATTATTCCATGCTTATTTAAAATTCAACACTTCCAACGTAGTTGTTGTTTGCTGTGCAAAAAGTCTTCAAGGAATGTGGTTTCTGTTAATTGCTACAGACGTTACACAACGTATTGAATAAAAGGAAACCCATCCTCATCAATCGTGGAAAGAGTGATAACAGTGGTCTTGACAAACGTATTTTCAGGAATAATTGACCATCTTGTATCAGGTCTTAGAACCAACTGAATATAAAACTCGATATGACAGAGTGGGTTAATATCTGTACTGGAAAATCTTAAACTTTTACGGGAAGGAAACTGTAAGGAACTGGTAACTACATCACCCAGACCTGGTTACAGAGATAGATTTTATAGTAACAATTTTATGGGACTTTTTAATACAATTATAACCGAACAATCAAAGCAAATCTGAAAGCAATCGCCCTGACATCGTGATCAAAGACAAAAAAAAACAGAATGTGCTTTCTTATTGACATGGAAAATCCCTCAGATTGATTATCTTTGAAAATCTTTGAAAAAAAGAATAAAAAAATAATAATATAATAATAATGGAAATAATAATAATAATATAGTGGAAATAATAATAATAATAATAATGGGAAATAATAATAAAAATAATAATAATAATAATGGATATAAAAATAATGGAAATAATAATAATAATAATAATAATTCTATTCTGCAATCCGACACATGTACATCATACCGGAAAAGAAAAAATTGAAAAAAATAAAAAAATTTAATTAGCAAATGTAATTAAGATACATTAATATTAAGTAAAGAGTCTCCGGAAAAATTATTGATTATTTATCAGTTAATACACGACTGTGTAGAAAATGCTAAAGAAAAGTACTAACTCGTCTTGAAACACGTGCCACTCGACTTTAACGTCCGGGTTAATGCAATAGTCAAACACGTAATTGTAACCACCCAGTCAGTGGCATGATATATCTATTTATATTAAATGACGGTCTACATTTCCATTGTCTAGAGATTCACGTTCAAACTCCGGTGTCAGCAGTGACACTTTTCATGCATATATGACAATAATAATAATAATCCTCCAACTTTTACGGAAAGGAAACTGTAGCAATTAGTATGAACATCACCCAGACCCGGTTACGGAGATAGGACTTGCAATAATTTTATGGGATTTTACAATACACACAGACAGAACAATGAAAGCTAATCGCCCAGACATCGTGATCAAAGACCACAAAAACTGAATGTGCTTTCTTATTGACATGGCAGTCACTGCAGATTGTAAATATATCTTTGAAAATATTAAAAAAAAAAAACAACAAATTATCGAAATACAAGGATCTTGAAGTGGAAATCTAAAAATGTGGCACATGATAACATCAGTAATTCCAGTTGTGGCTGGAGCACTCGGATTGATTGGAAAAAGGTTCTGATAGACTTATTTAAGGGATCCCTGGTAGCCCATGCCTTAAAGAAATACAAAAAAAATTTACTCACAAGTAGAACTCCAACATTACAAAGGGCTTTATCAAAGTAAAATGTTTTAAGTAAAAGGTTGTCAATTTTTTTTTTCTTAAGAAATGCTCAGTGGAAAATGTCACGAGGCCATTTCTGACCTTAGATCTCTGGTTGGGGCCCGGATGGAAATGAGTATGCAATGGATCAAAGATAATAATAATAATAATAATAATAATAATAATACCCGTAGTAACATACAGCTTCAACATTATTATATGGAAGTTGAATGACATTAAAAGATTGGACACCAAGACAGGAAAAAAATGCTTACCCAAATGAGGATGCGCCTCCCAAAACCAGATGTTGATAGGCTGTACGCACCAAGGCCTTTAGGAGACCGAGGTCTAAGCCAACTTCAACTAGCTCTAAAAACTACAACAATCTGATTGGAAGCATACCTCACAAAAATCAATGACCCTCTCCTACAAACACCAAATTCACTCCATTAACAAAGAAGCTGTACTCTTCAAAAATGACTTAATATATAATTTCCTAGCAACAAAAAAAAATATAAATACCATCGATGCCAAATGATGTAAAACAGAAAAAAAAATAACTTGGCCAAATGAAATTACAAAAAATGGGAAGGCAACAAATGAATTAACTGAACATAAAAAAGAACGAAAAAAAAAAAGATGTGGACCAACAGAAAACACATCAGTGGCTGAGGAACACCAGGTTAAAAGCTGAGAGAAAATTTAATTATTGCAGCTCAGGACGAAAAATCACAAACAGATCCTATCACTGTCACAAAATCAAGAATGGAACTAACCAAAAATGCAGGATCTGTGGAAAATATTATGAAACTGTCGACCACATTATCTCAAGATGTCCGGAACTAGCAAAAAATTAATATACCCACAAACATAACAAGGTAGAAACATATGTGCACTGAAAGATATGCAAGAAGCACAAAATCGAAACCACTGAGAGATGGTATGAGGACCAACCAGACATAGTTACCCAAAATAACGATGTAACTATCCTCTGGGACATGCCAAGTCAGGCTGACAAGGAAATAACAATCAACAGACCTGATATTATCTTAAAAGAGAAGAAATTCAAATAGTGTATGCTTATTGACATAGCAGTACCATATGAGAGAAACACCTCCATAAAATTATCGAGAAATTGTCCAAATACAAAGGGCATGATATATCATATAGGGTTAACAGGAGAATGGTCATCACTTTAAAAGAAAAATTCAATGGAAAAAAAATTTTACTATTAGTGTCCCAGGTAGCATCGACACACAAGTTGCTCAGAAGATCGCCCGACTAGGAATATCCCACATACAAAGAAAAGTGTTATCAGTTAAATGACAATTCTCTTATAGGACCTAAGGACCATAGTTTGGACCCGGCTCTACAGAATGCAAAACAGGAAACATAACATACACAAATAATAATAATAATAATAATAATAATAATAATAATAATAATAATAAAATTATTCTTACAGTACAGCCCACACATTACGAAAAGCTTTATCTATATAAAAAAATATGGGTTTTTCCTTTTTCAAAATTGCTCAGTGGAAAATGTCATGATGCCATTTCTGACCTTAGGTCACTGAACGGGACCCGGAAAGAAATGATTACACAACAGAAATCAAAGGAAATAATAATAATAATAATAATAATAATAATAATATTTTTTTACAAAAATAATCAATGGAAAATGTCATAAAACTATTTCTGACCTTAGGTCTCTGGCTGGGATCCAGAAAGAAATGTATATATAACAGAAATCAAACGAAATAATAATAATAATAATAATAATAATAATAATAATAATAATAATAATTTTTTACAAAAATAATCAGTGGAAAATGTCATAAAACTATTTCTGACCTTAGAAACCAAATATATATGTATATATGTGTATATAACCAATAACAATTAAATGAAATAATAATAATAATAATAATAAATAATAATAATACATTTCAAAAAATAATGTTGAAAAATATTGAAAAATTACGTCAATCATTTTGTTTAATAATAATAGCAATATTTATTATTATTATTATCATTATTATTATTATTATTATTATTATTATTATTAAAATTATTATTCATTATTTTTCTCATTTTCCCCATAAGTTTTTCTCCAAAGAAACCGCAGACGATATTTTTGATTGCCTTAGGCGTGAAAAATATTTCGCGGAGAGGCGGAAAAATGACAGAAAAAAGAATTAAATAAAGCTTATTCATATTTTCTCTTTGTCTTTCTGGGGGTTTTTTCCACAATAAAACCAGTCCCAACTTTTGTTAAATCCATTTTACGTCTGTTTTCTTCATCTTTTTTTTTTCTTGCTCGTTATATTTCGATTCTGAGACAGTCGTCACTTACCACGATTATCTGGTCGCCTCCTGATCCATACTAACCGCACCTTCCCTATGTCTGCAATTCTCGAGAACCATGTTATTATCCTTCTTATTACAGATCGACCCCATCTTCTTTAGTGGTCTTTCCTGTGAAGCTGATTCCACGTCACATCCCAAAACACGCGACATCGCAAAGTGGCTTAAAAACTTCAAAGCTTTTTGTAATTAGATCCAGGATCGGCTAAAGACGATTGGTTTTATCACAAACTCCTCCCAAGCCACAATCAGCATCTTAAACAATAATCTTGTGCATTACATATCCTTACTTAGTGAGAATCATATGTACTGCTGACGAGCATGTTGAAAATGTTTTGTTCCATAAGGATTCTTTGCCGGACACCGTTGATGCTTTGTCCTTGTACCAAACAAAGATGATGAGACGACATTTAAATTAGCAATATATCACATTTCATAACGCCTTCAGGAGAAAGTAGACTGCTTTGTTGTAAATTATTTTAAGTAAATATATCATAGCTTTATTTCTTCTCCCAAATTAATACCGTTCTATCTATCTATCTATCTATCTATCTATCTATCTATCTATCTATCTATCTATCTATCTATCTATCGTGTAACCCGGATATAAGAGAGTTGTCAATATAACAGGAGAAAAGTATCTTATATCCATTTGGTTTCTCTTATATCCAAATTTGATCTATTTTGTTTAGGTAAGTATGGGCTCTAATTTGGGACCAGAAAAATCTCTCTTATATCCGGGTTTCTCATATATCCGGGTTTCTTATATTACAATCTATCTAATCTATCTATCTATCTATCTATCTATCTATCTATCTATCTCAAACTTGTCCACTATCTATCTATCTAAAAATCTGTTAATATCTGTCTGTCAATATATATATATATATATATATATATATATATATATATATATATATATATATATATATATATATATATATATATATATCTATTCATATCTATCTATCTATCTATTTATTTATCTATTTATTTGATTTATCTCTGTTTATTTATATCTATTCATATCTATCTATCTATCTATATATATATATATATATATATATATATATATATATCTATCATATCTATTTATCAAATCTCTTTCATATATATATGTTCATTATCTATCAAAAGGCATTATATATATATATATATATATATATATATATATATATATATATATATATTTATTTAAAAAACAGATTATTTACAGTGAAGTAAAGAATATAAAACAGACACTTATTAATAATAGCTTTCCAAACTATATAGTTGATGAACAAATAAGATGCTTTCTTAGAAATATCAATACTAAGCAAATAGTACATAATGCTGCTTCTACTAATCTCAAATATATTAATCTCCTATATCGTAATCAAATGCATACTAATTATAAACAAGATGAAAATATACTAAAAAAATTAGTAAATACTAGTATATCTATAACAGACTCTAGGAAAAAGATTAAGTTAATCATATACTACGCTAAATTTAGTATATCCAACTCAATTATTCGCAATGATTCTTCTCCCCATTTTAGATTTGCAAAAAACTAACATAGTTTACAAATTCAAGTGCCCTTTGGGAGAGTGTATCTCCAACGAATTAAATAATATTTATGTTGGTCACACCACAAACTCGCTTTCACGACGTTTGACTTTACATTTGAATGATAACAGTAACATTTTTTGGCATTTAAAACAACATGCCTGGCCGCGTACACAATTCCGGAAAATCCCCGTTGAAAACACAACTATACTTAAACATGAAAACAATAAACAAAAACTATAAATTCTTGAAGCTATATACATAAAACGGTCGAAACTAACCTGAACAAAATAAACTATGAAATCTAGACAAATATTCTTAAATGCCTACAATTGATAACAGAAGCCATTGGTTTATACCAACGGCTTCCCATACTTAATACTTCTCGTTTTCACTCTCGCGTGATCATGTGTATAATAATTTTATATCTCTTATCAAGATATATAATAATTTTATATTTCTCATCAAGATATATATTAATTTTATATCTCCCATCTAGATATATCATAGTTTTACATCTCTCATCAAATAAACAGGTAAACACATGGAAAAAAAATAATTTTCACGAAATGAGACCAGGAAATAAATGTTACCAAGTTTGAAGGAAAATTGACTTTTTCCCGCCAAAAATATCCAGGTATACGGGACTGAATCTAATGCTACACTTCCGGTATTTTCTATCTTTAATAGAACGAGTCATCGACAGTGATTGTTTTATTACAAATAAGTGTCCTTTTTTTAAACGAAAAAAAAAAAAATAGGTTGATATAACAAGTTTATCAATAAGAATGGATCTTATATTTTTTGTTACAAAACTACATAATTGTCTGGCACCGGATAAGTTGGCATATTTCCACAGCTAGCCATCTTTGTCTTTTAAAAGCTCGCTCTGTTTGCGTGTGGAATATTAAAAAAAAACGAAGAGAACCCTATTTTAAACCAGTTTCTCTTGTATTGTATCGACCCCACTTCCTAAAATACGACTGTTTGCGCCCCGGGGACCCGTTCTGGCACTTATTCAAGCTATTCTAGAAAGTGAAAGAGAACAATAACCCCATTTCGGTGCGTGCTGAGAAGTCAGAGTGATTGCTGCCGGCAATAGACGCACTATGATGGTAACAATTGTATAACAAACGTCGTTTTTACCTCCCTTAGTCGCCATGATGGATGCTTCTCCTCTTTTGTTGTTTTTTGTTTATAGAAAAAGATGAAGCCATATTGATATCGGCAAGACGTCTTCAGCGGCCTTAAATATTCTTGTTTTATTTTCGAATGAAGCAAAAAGGCGGTTTTTCTTTAACACTGACGGGGTGTCCTAAGAATCGAGAGTCCGCTATTCAGGGTGGGTCGAAAGTTCATTTGCCGTAATATTACATTATTCCTTTCTAAGCACCGTCAGAAAATGAGGTCTGTATTTAATTCATTTCGTAATCTCATTGGTAATATTGTCTGCATGATTAAACTACATTACAATGTATCTGTCTAGATTTCTGAGATGAGGTATTATGTACACTATTTACATTATTCGGACTGTTGTCCTCATCTTTGTCGCCATATTTATTACAACGTTTCGGCCTTTCAGTATCTGTCTAGATTTCTGAGATGAGGTATTATGTACACTATTTACATTATTCGGACTATTGTCCTCATCTTTGTTGCCATATTTATCACAACGTTTCGGCCGTTGTACGCTCCGGCTTTCTTCAGGTGGTTGGAATGTCGAACTGAACCCTTTTTAGCACTATGCGTGTAAGCCATTTCTTCCGGCACATCCAAACCTACAGCATCTTGTATTCCTAATCAGTCATCCATCTAGGTACTGACCAAGCTTACCGTTGCTTAACTTTGGTGATCGTGTGGGGACCAGTTTTTCAGCATTATGTGTGTAAACCGTTTCTACCTTTACATCCAAGCATACATTTGGTATTCCCAAGTGATCAACCATCTAGCTACTAACCAGGCTCAGTATCTGTCTATATTTCTGAGATGAGGTATTATGTACATTATTTACATTATTCGGACTATTGTTCTCATCTTTGTCGCCATATTTCTTACAACGTTCCGCCCCTTCAGTATCTGTCTATATTTCTGAGATGAGGTATTATGTACGCTATTTACATTATTCGGACTATTGTCCTCATCTTTGTTGCCATATTTATCACAACGTTTCGGCCGGTGTACGCTCCGGCCTTCTTCAGGTGGTTGGAATGTCAAACTGAACACTTTATTTCGTTCGTTGGCTTAGACTGTTCTAGTTCGACGTGCCATGTCTAATGGATGTCAGTTATCAGTTATCTCCTGTTAATTTCCCTCCCAAAGTTCTCCACCGCCTTAACCAGGTATTGAACTCACACTCTTTGGTTTCTGTCACTGGATCTAACTAACGCCTTTATCCACTGTGCCATGTGTCTATATTGCATAAATAAAATTATTTATATTGTTATATTTAATAACGATTCATGCATATTAAATCACAAAACTAATAATAACTAGGTCAGTTATGTGCCATGAGTGAAACACGCTTAGGCGATCATGTATCTTTCGATACATGACTGACGAGGCAGATTTTTTCCCCATAGTAGGTTCTTTCTGCGGGCGACCAGTTGCCATCCAAGGCTATAGAACCCGAAATATCCTGCTATTTACCCATAGCTGGGGGAGAAGAAGAGGGTTTATGCCTTCCCCAAATGTATTATCACGTAAGTGAATGTAATGGATTCGACTGGAATTCGAACACGACTCCCCGATTCACTCAATCCGAGTCGCTATCCATTACTCCACAGTGCCCCCACCTAAATAACTAAAGAAAATTAGCACGGCCCGTACTGTGTAAAGTGGATGGTCATATTTAAGTAAATTTTTAATTAATTTGTTTATATTTTCTGCCTGATTGATCTAAGATTTTTATGTATTTAATTGATTATTTTATCCTGTGTAAGGTAGAATTTAGCTTTTTTAAATTATAAAAATAATGATATCCCAAGAAAGTCAGGAAAACAACTCATTTTCCGATCGAGCGAGCTTGAGTAAATGGATGATGTCAGAAGGTTTCGAAAAGATAACAAAAAGACAAAATTTATTAAGAGCTAGAACGGAGAGGAAATTGTGGAGAGCCATGATCACCAAAGTCCTGAAGAGAAACGACACATAGAAGAAGAAAAGCGAACTGCGTAAACGGATGGCAGAACAAGATTTTGGACAGATAACAAGAAGACAAAATTTGTTACGAACTGCAAAGGATAGGAAATTGTGGAGAGTCATGACCGTCAACGTTCTAAAGAGAGAAGGCACAAAGAAGAAGAAGAAGAAGAAGAAGAAGAAGAAAAGACAACTGCGTAAATGGATGGCAGAACAAGGTTTAGGACAGATAACAAACAGAATTTGTTAAGAACTGCAAAGGATAGGAAATTGTGGAGAGTCATGATCCTAAACGTCCTAAAGAGAGAAGGCACAAAGAAGAAGAAGAAGAAAAAGAAGAAGAAGAAGAAGAAGAAATGCGAACTTGAGTAAATGGATGGCGGAACAAGGTTTAGGAGAGATAACAAAAAGATAAAATTTATTAAGAGCTATAAAGATCAGGAAATTGTGGAGAGCCATGATCGCCAACATCCTGAAAGGACACGGTACACAGAAGAATGTTCACTCGTTAAAAGTAGAGAAAACTGTGGTAACCATTTTTATAGATTAGAATTTCAATGAGAGAAAATTGAAACAAAAAGGTCATAATGAGGAAAGAGGGCTTGGAGAATTTGATACTCTCAGGATTGACTGAAAGCAAGAGGAACAGAGGAAAACATAACATGACATATTTTGTGAGATTGAGTAAATGGATGACGGAACAAGGTTTACGAGAGATAACAAAAAGAGCTACAAATGACAAGAAATTGTGGAGAGCCGTGATCGCCAACGTCCTGAAGGGACAGGGCACATGGAAGAAGAAGTACCAAAAAGAAATAATCAGTTCTGCTGATCTCATTCGTTTTATTATTTTTAGAAGTAGGGGTCCTGTTCATAATATAAATAAAGTGTCAATTCGATCCATGGCGGACGATCACCCAAGTTAAGCAACGTCGTGACTGGTCGGTGCCTATATGAGTGACCGCTCAGGAATACCAGGTGCTGTAAGCTTGGATAATACGGGTGGTTTAAATGTGATTACGGCCGTATCACGTTGAAACATCGGTTCTCGTGCGATCAGCGGAGTTAAGCAACGTCGATCGTCCTGGGTAAGACGATAGACTACATCCGACAGCAAGGCCTTTGATCAGGAGGTTTTGAGGAGCGTGGAACTACCTCTTAATTACTCGTGTTCCCGGGTCCACCCTGACCCGTGGTAGTACCACCTGTTAGGGTCCAAACATGGGCAAATAGTTAACCTCCCAAACTGGGGTCAAAACACTATGGAAGTGTAAAAATAGGTTTTAATACCAGCAATAAATTTTTCAAGGAAAAATTATTACCACCAATACATTATTACCAGCAATACATTTTGGAAAAAAAATAGATATTACCAACAATACTTTCTGAAGGTAAAAATACTACCAGCGATAAAAATCTTGTCGGTATTAAATAACCCATTGAGGTGTTGATATGCCGTAAAACAAACCAAACCAAACCAAGCGACGTCGGAGGCAATATTTCTTTATAAAACATTACCGGTTTTATCTCTGAAATTTATCATATTGTTAATTGCTTACCTGACACATGCTGAATAGGGTTTATAATCTCTCAGTTGCCTCTTCGGGCAGAGTGTGACTCAGTTGTGGCTCTGTCCGCATACAGAGTCGCAGCTGAGGAAAATAAATAAGTGCCTGGTCAAGAGGAACAGTTGCCTTAGCCTGCAATCACCATTGCACTAGAGTCGGGATCGGTAGTCATACCGATCCCAGCTCAACGGACGGTTGCGGAAGCTGGGTAATTTTTATCCTTGGCCCCGGTGTACGTGCTCGGGATCCCCATATTAAACCTTATCTTGTGTCACATCCCGTCTCAATGGGGAGGCCAGGGTATATACCTTCTGTATTGGCAACTGTAAAAATTCTAAGATCATTAAAAGCTAAAAACATTAAAAGAGATTTATCATGACCTATGCCTTTAAAAAAAATAAGTGCCATATTTAAATAATTTTGCAATTGGACTTTTGGGGGCTGGGATCTTTTGTATACCTGTAATTCTAAGCTCAGTCCGCAGACGTCATCCCTCTCCATGCAAAACTTCTTCCTCTGGAGGAGGCTGGGTTTATTGTCCGGCACCTGAAGCGTCTCCAAAAAGGGAAGTGCCGAGGGGCTCTTGGGAGTTTTTGTGCGGTATTCACGTTGAACCTCGACCATGTGTCACATCCGGATGCAACGTGGGCACCCTGGTAAATGCCTATAATTTCTGAATGAATAATCTAGGATTTTTATTTACTAGCAAACCAATCGAAGACATTTGAATAAGCTGATTTGTTGGAAAATATACTTTGACAAAAACCCTACTTCGCGATTTTTACGCACCCAAATAAGACCAACTGTATTTTGTATCCCTTTACTTGATTTCAATTTTCTCCAATATTTGGTTTCGATCTATGTGCCGTCTCCCTTCAGGACTTGCTGATCATGGCTCTCCACAATGTCCTGTCTTTTGTTGATCTTAGTAAATTTTGTTTTTTTGCTATCTCACTTAAACCTTATTTTGCCAGCCATTTACACAAGCTCACTTTACTTTTTCTATGTGCCGTGTCCCTTCAGAACGTTGGTAATCATGGCTCTCCACAATTTCCTATCCTTTGTATCTCTTAGTAAATCTTATTTTTTGTTATCTCTCCTAAACCATATTCTATCATCCGTTTTCACAAGCTAACTTTTCTTCTTTTTCTATATGCCGTTTCCTTTCAAGACGTTGGGGATCATGGCTCTCCACAATTTCCTGCCATTTGTAGCTCTTAGTAAATCTTATCTTTTTGCTATTTCTCCTAAACCCTACTCTGCCATCCATTTACTGAAGCTTAGTTTTCTTCTTATATTTGTCGTGTCCCTTCAGGACATTGGTGATCATGGCTCTCCACAATTTCCTGTCTTTTGTTCCTTTTAGTAAATTTGATCCTTTTGCTATCTCTGTTAAAACCTGTTCTAACATCTATCTATACAAGCTCATTTTTCATCTTTTTTCCTATGAGCTGTGTCTCTTCGGAACGTTGGCGATCATGGCTCTCCACAATTTCCTGTCCTTTGTATATCTCACTATTTTTTTTTTGTTATGTCTTCTAAAACCTGTTCTGTCATCTATTCACTCAAGCTAGTATTTCATTTTTCCCTATGTGCTGAGTCCCTTCAGAACGTTGGCGATCATGGCTCTCCACAATTTCCTGTCCTTTTGATATTCCGTTTTTTTTTTGTTTTTTTTTGTGTTTTATTTTTTTTTTTTGCGGGCAGGTAGGTCCAAGTTCGCATAATTTTTTATCATTTTAGAAGGAGCAATAGATAACGGCTCGGATTGAGGAATCGGCGAGCCGAGTTCGAATTCCAGTTGAACCCATTACATTCACTTACATGCTAATACCCTTGGGAAAGGTATGAATCCTATTCTTCTCCCTTCAGCTATGGGTAAATAGCAGGACAAACCGGGTTCCGCAGACTTGGATTGCAATTAATCTACCGCAGAAAGAAATGACAACCTATTGCAGGAAAAAAATCTGCATCGTCAGTCATGTATCGAAAGATACATGATCGCCTAAGCGTGTATCACGCATGGCATATAACTGAACTTCTTTTCATAATATAAGTATTTGTTTTAATGTTGTTGCGACGTGACGATGAGGAATGCTTTCGTCTTTAGTCTTTTTTTTTTTTTTTCGGGGAGTGAATCGTTTTGATTTTGCTGTTTTTTTCTTTTTTTTCTCATTAGAAGCGAGGGAAAAAACATACCGCACATCTTAGAGTATATAATCAAACACGCCTGCCGTTTGCTTCTGTGGTCTGTTAGTAACCATAATAACAAGTTTCTGTTGTGAGCGGCACGTGCCGGTGGAGTTGGACAAATAACAGGGATTATTAAACGCAAGGTTTCTAGAAGGAAAAAAAAACATGGCTGAAAATTAAATTGGGAGAAGAAAAAAAAAAAGAAAGAAAGAAAGAAAGAAATCAACAGAACGGGTAATTTTTTTTTTTTTTTTTGGCACAACAAATTAAGTGGCCCACTCAAAAAGAAAAAAAAAAGGAAAAAGAACTTATGATATTCTTTGCCAAATTTGTAATAATACACATTTATCAATAAAATAAACACAGTTTCAGACTTTGACATTTTTAAATATCGATTGAGTTCTCTTTTATGGCTTATCAACCTTTATGGAGGTTATTTAAAGCCAGAATTACGTTTTTAGATTGTAAGAATTTTTTGGAGATAATCATTTACAGATACATACACTAATTAACCGATATCCTATTTCATTTTCAATACAAAACAAAAGGATCATAAAATATTTTAAAATAGAAAAGAGGAACTTCCTGACAAACCCCCTGACTCTATCACAAGTACAAGAATTTATCTAAACTAGACATAAAAATTGCCACAATTACTTTCAAAACAATAAAAGGTTTAATAAATGTAAGCATACTGGGTATGACGATAAAATACACCCGAGTCCTCGGTAAGACGATAAACTACATCCGCGTCCTGGGTAAGACGATAAACTACATCCGGCATCCTGGGTAAGACGATAAACTAGATCCAACAGCAAGGCCCCTGATCATGAGGTTTTAAGAAGCGTGGAACCACCTCTTAATTGCTGGTGTTCCCAGCTCAACCCTGACCGTGGGTGGTAGCACCTGTTTGGGTCCCAACTATGGGCAAATAGTTACCCCCTCCCAAACTGGTGTCAAAATACTATGAAAGTGTAAAAATAGGTTTTAATACCATCAATACCTTTTGTAAAAACTTATTACCAGCAATGGATTTTTGAAAAAAATAATTATTACCATCAATACATTTTTGGAAAAAAATATTACCAGCAATACATTCTTTGAAAAAAATATTTTCAGTAATACATTCTTTGAAAAAAAGATATTACCAGCAATACATTCTTTGAAAAAAATATTACCATCTATACATTATTTAAAAAAAAAAAACATTACCAGCAATACATTTTTAGAAAAAATATTACCAGCAATAAAAATCTTATCGACATTAAATAACCCATTGAGGTTGATAAGCCGTCAAACAAATCAAACGAAACCTAATAAATACAAAACAGAATAATAAACTAAAACTTGAAGGAGAAATTTACTTTATCACCTGTAATAATTGCCACAAGGAATACATCAGAGAAACCCCAAGGAATTTAAATAAAAGATTATATGAACATAAAAGGGATCTGTTACAAAACAACACATTTAAGTACATTAGTTGCTCACCCTAATGTGACTGACCACAATTTTGATTTAGAAAATGCTACTCTGGTTGAAGGAGAAAACAATTTAGTCAGACGAAAGTAATCAGTAGATGATCCAAAGTAAATTTGCGTCCAGGTTCTTACAACGTTTTACCATTCTTAGCAGATCGTCTATTATTACAATGTGCGGTATTTAATGACAAAAGTGGTGGAGTAATGGATAGCGGCTCGGATTAAGAAATCGGAGAGCCGAGTTCGAATCCATTATATTCACTTACGTTCTAATAACATTGGGAAGGGTATGAATCCTATTCTTCTCTATAGTTATGGGTAAATAGCAGGATAGAGTGGGTTCTATAGCCTTGGATAGCAACGGGTCTCCTGCAGAAAGAAATGGCAACCTACTGCGGGAAAAAAGGAGTAATAGATAGTGGTTCGGTTCGAGGAATCGGGGAGCTGAGTTCGAATTCCAGTCGAATCAATTACATTCACTTATGTTTGGGAAAGGTATGAATCCTATAGAGTGGGTTCTATAGCCTTGGATGGCAACTGGTCTTCCGCAGAAAGAAATGGCAACCTACTGCGGGAAAAAGGAGTAATAGATAGCGGCTCGGATTGAGGAATCGGAGAGCCGAGTTCGAATCCCAATCGAATCCGTTACATTCACCTACGTGCTATACTCTTGGGAAAGATAAGAATCCTCATCTTCTCCCTCCAGCTATGGGTAAATAGCAGGACAGACTGGGTTCTATAGCCTTGGACTTGGATGGCAAATTGTCTAAGGCAGAAAGAAATGGCAAGCTGCTGCGGGAAAAAAGGAGTAATGGATAGCAGCTCAGATTGAGTAATAAATGGAAACACGAACAAAAAGAAAAAAAAAAGTATCTAAATGAAATCGGTTAGATTATAAATCTAAAACATATTTAAATTAAAACTTAAATTAATTCTCACCCCCATCACTGCTTCTTGTACATATGTAGCTGCATCAATGTGAATATAATTTAGTCCGATTAAGTCCTGGAGGACGAGACGAGTCAAACGTAAACTTTTTCTGCTTTGTCGTAATTCTTCCCTTAGAAAAGCACTCTTTAAATATAAAAGTTATCTCCCTTTAATTTTTTTATTTTATTTGGATTTTTCGGCGAAAAAATAACAGAAAAAACAATTAGACGAAATGAAGCAGACGTAATGCCTCTACGTAATGCCTCTTACGTTACAGTTAAAAGAAAAAGAAAATCAGTTTATCAAGGCAAAGAAAAAAAAAGATATATATTAGCGTCCCATACCTAATTCTTTGTATAGCTAAAGCGGTTTAGAGAAGAGTTACATTCAAAGACGGCATCTCTTTTCACAGGCGTTTGCGGACTTACGCAATAAAACCACTTATTTGATTTGCCGCCGAAATCCTTTGTCGTGTCACGTGACACGGATTACGTATTTGTGCCGATAATGCCGCGAGATTATCCCCTTATGAAAAGCTTTTTTTTTTTTTTTTTTTTTTTTTTTTGGTTCGTGTGATGTCTACGTTCTTCATTCTGGGCGGGAGATTTGGGGAAACCATTCTGTCCAAAATTTGGACGGGAAAACATCGTAATTATTGGTGTCATTCGCAGGAATCAATAAATGGAGAGAAAAAACCCAAAGTTTCTTTCTCTTCCTCCTCCTCCTCCTTCACTGCCATTCGTTGTAGTTACCTTTGCAGCCATCATCATTATTATGATCAGCATCATCGTACTCATCATCATCATTGCCATCATCGTAGTCATCATCATGATCATTGTTATCGTATCATCAATGCTACCACCATCGTAGTCACGACTATTATTATCGTCATCATCATCATTTTCGTCATCATCATAGTTATCATGATCATTGTCAAAATCATCATAGTTATCATCATCATCATTGTTATCGTATCATTATCATCATTATGATGATCATCATTACCACCACCATCACAGTCACCATCATTATTATCATCATCATTGTTATCGTATCATCATCATCATTATCACCACAACCACCACACAGTCATCATCATTATTATCCTCATCATCATCATCATCATTGTTATCGTATCATCATCATCATCATCATCACCATCACAGTCATCATCATTATTATCGTCATCGTCGTCATCATCATCATTGTCATCGTATCATCATCATTATCATCATCACCACCACCACCATCACAGTCATCATTATTATCGTCATCATCATAGTCAACATCTTCGTTGTTATCGTATCATCATCATCATTATCATCATCACCACCATCACAGTCATCATCATTATTATCGTCATCATCGTCATCATTGTTATTGTATCATCATCATCACCACCACCATTATCCCAGTCATCATCATTATTATCGTCATCATCATAATTGTCACCATTATCATAGTCATCATCATCTTCACACCACCACCACCACCACCTCGATCGTAGTCATCATCATCATTATCCTTATCAGCCTCGTCGTCATCATCATCATTGTCATCACCGTCAACATCATTGTAGCCATCATCAACGTCAACATCAGTATCATTATCGTTATCATGGACCTTATCGTCATCATCAACATCGTCACCATCGTCAACATTGACATCATCGTCGTCATCGACGTTATTATCATTACCATCGTCGTCACCATCATCATCGTTGTCATCGCCTTCGTTATTATTATTATTATTATTATCGCTTCAGTTCTCCATTAATTCACCTATAATTCATTATTAAAATTAATAGCATAGTACCGGTCAAAAATTATCCTCGTACAGATCAGCACTTCTGTCTAGGATCAGAGTGTTTGTGATCGCTGCTTGATATCAAATTATCTCTCCTCGGTACTTTCGTATAGGAGCAGTGCTGTTTAGATAGCGAGAGCTCGCTTCACGGCCTTCGGGTTGGGATCAAAGTGTAATATCTGTTCTCCTCCTCTTTGGTGTTTTCGCTTTCGGACAGTTTTGTAACAAGGAAAGCCTAATCCTGGGGATTCCAACCCTGAGGCAACACTTACCCTATTGTACAGAAGAGGGATTGTCAAAGTACTGTGACGTCTCCGTGACCGTAATCATTGAAGTGGGCAATTTTTGACCTGAACCATATGTACACGTATGGACATAAACCGACCATATGTTTCAATCTGCATCCGTCGGGGTAAAGACAGGAGCAGAGTCTATCTCTACTGTATTCCCATGCTAGGGTGTGGCACATTGGCGCCATGTATCTAGTTTCGGTTCAGTTCATAGCCCAACAACGAGGAAAGCCCTAGTACCTCCCACGTTGAACCAAATTTGAAGGGTCGAAGTACTTTGACGCCTGTGACAGAATAGCTTTTGGTCTTATACATATGATTATGGGCTTCCAAACGTTAAATCGTCCAGGTGTTCCACCATACCTCCAGGTTAAGATAAATTCAATATTTGCTCGCTCATTGTGACCGGGACATTAAAATATAGAGATTCTATCAACACTCCGCTTTCTCGGACTTCCAGATGGACTCAAAGTGGAGTCTGCTAAACTATTTACTCTACCATAAGCACGACAAAAGAATGAAGGACGCTTATTGCCGAAGATTACATATAGGTGGCAGTACCTCCCACCGTTGCTTCAACAGTTGATTTGGAGGAATCTGGCGCCTGCGTCTGGGCTGACGGTGCAATTTCTGATCTAGCTCCGGGTGTATGATTATTAGGCACTCTAAAATAAACCGGTCACATTATACAGATTTGGGGTGTTTGGTGGGAGGGGGTAGAGTGATGTTATTCTGCACGCACATTCACAAAGACACAAACACACACAAACGTAAACACACATAGATAGATAGATGAAGAAGAGATTTAGATAGATAGATAGATAGATAGATAGATAGATAGATAGATAATGAACAGACTGAGATAGATAGATAGATAGATAGATAGATATCAATAGACTGAAATAGATAGATAGATAGATAGACATCAATAGACTGAAATAGATAGATATATAGATAGATAAATATCCACAAACACACACACACACACACACACATATATATTTATATATATATGTATATGAGCAGAGATAGATAGATAGATAGATAGATAGATAGATAGATAGATATGAGCAGGGATAGATAGAAACAGAATGAGATAGATAGACGGAGATACATATGAACATAGATAGATAGATAGATAGATAGATATCAATAGACTGAAATAGATAGATAGATAAATATCCACAAACACACACACACACATATATATATTTATATATATATGTATATGAGCAGAGATAGATAGATAGATAGATAGATAGATAGAACAGACTGAGCCAATTAGATAGATAGATAGATAGTTTTGAACAGACTGAGTCAAATATATAGACAAATAATGAAGATAGATAGATAGATAGATAGATAGATAGATAGATAGATAGATAGATTTGAACAGACTGAGCCAATTAGATAGATAGATAGATAGAACTCAACTTCTCATATGTGTGAATGTATTTAGTAAGTAAATCATACAGATTTGGGGTGTTGGGGGGGTAGAGTGGTGTTATTCTGCACGCACATTCACAAAAACACAAACACACACAAACGTACACACACATAGATAGATGAAGAAGAGATTTAGATAGATAGATAGATAGATAGATAGATAGATAGATAGATAGATAGGTTTGAACAGACTGAGCCATTTAATGTATCTATCTTACGAATGTGAACTCAACTTCTCATATGTGTGAATGTATTTAGTAAGTATATCTTTTGCTATTTTAAAATAAACCCCTTCACTTTTTTAATCCGAACGGCCGGTAAACGTGAGACTATGTGAAATTGCCCATAGCATATTCATCTGGGGATCCGGGTTCCAAGGCTTAATGGTGTGTACGTCTAAACAAAGGGAGAGAACTGATCAGCTGAAAGAGTTGTGTAATAAAAGCAATACTAAAATGAGCTTCATAGTTGGAAAGCTTCTTCGCTGAAGAATATAGAATATAGCTTTGTACAGTTGATGAATGCCGTAGCATGGATCAGCCAAAACGTGGTAAACTAAACTAAAATATGGACACTGTAGAAAAAGCCAATATTCCTAACAAATTTTGAAACAATAATGACGATTCTCAGAATTAAATAAGATAACGTTGTATACCTGATGAAGGCCGTAGAATGGATCGACCGAAATATATGGGTAACAGCGAAAGTGACACTAATTTCAATTCTGAGCAACATTTGCAATGACGTTCTTTACTAAAGGCCATGTCATTGTGCAACTCTCGCTTAGAACTGGATGCCTATCTCAAATCTTGTCGTTCCACTTTTATTTTTAGATTCGGTTTTGGTTTGCGGTAGTTCTTTGTTGTAGTTGGCTAAAAAATCCAAAAAGCCGTAGAGATTAAGAACATAATTAATTTGGCTAGGAAAGATAATCCACTTAATCTCGCTATATTTTTTTCTTTACTAATGTCTTATTACAATTAATTTATAATTTAGTGAAGATTCGTATCTATCACTCTCCACACAGTTAAAAAGTTTGTACGCAATGTTATATGTATTTTAATCTTAGAAGACTAGAATGAGCTTCATGGTTACAACAATGTTTGGAAAGTCTCTTCCCGAAATATAGCTCTGTACAGCTGATGAAGGCTGTAGTATGGATTGGCCAAAACGTGGTAAAATAAACTAAAAAAAAGAGACACTAGGAAAGCCAATATCCCCAACAAGTTTTGAAACAATAATGACAATTCTCAGAATTATAGAAGATAACTTTTTTATACCTGATGAAGGTCGTAGAACGGATCGACCGAAATATATGGGGTAACAGCGAAAATGATATTAATTTTAATTACGCGCGAAACTTGGAATGATGATAAACCCAGACGTCCTTGATTAAAGGCAATCAGTCAAAAAGAAATATATATAAGCGATAGAGTCCAAAAGCGTCTCCCCGTCCATGTGGGTGATGAATTATTTTCTACCCTGCAATCACAGACGAGTCGTCGCAAAACTCTCACTGCTCTATCGCTATCTCTATGGAAAGTATACATATAAACCCTCACCGTTGTGCCCTTTCTTTCACCATACGGTCAGTTTTAGACACCACTGGAGTGACAGGGTGTAATCGATTTCTATTTTTTCCTCTTATTAAGTAATTTGCAGTGATGTACAGTAATATGACTCTATTTTCGGGGTGTATGATGAAATATATCCCTGAAAAATATTGCGTCATCTGTGATTGCATCAGATTTTTATCACGCCCAGACACTATTGTCTCGATTGTCGATTAGTTGTCTTACGGCCATTCTCTGCGATGAACGTTACTCCAAGGAAGCGTACGAAAATTGTAACGTTGCACGAACACACTGGCAAGCCTTACCAGTGAGCAAATCAAATTGATATAGACTGACCCGGAAACTCTCCTGTTTTAAATCCTGTCGAAAATATGTAGTCAGTCTGTAAGGAACGACTTCGTGGAATGAACATACAAAGTACTGACATGTGCACTTGGGCTTGTTTCATTGGAAAAAAATAACGGAATTATTCGTTTTGTTTCAGTTAATGTGCACAAGGCTGTAGATAGATAATGAATAAGTTGAGATAGATAGATAGATAGATAGATAGATAGATAGATAGATAGATAGATAGATAGATAGATAGATAGATATGAAGAGGCTGAGATAGATAGATAGATAGATAGATAGATAGATATGAAGAGGCTGAGATAGTCTGGCCCGGAAACTCCCGATTTAAATCCAATCGAAAATCTGTGGTCAATCTGCAAGGAAAGACTTCGTGGAATGGACATACGAAGTACTGACATGCGCACTGGGTCATGTTTCATTGGAAAAATACGAAAAAAAAGTAAACAACGGAATTATTCTTTTTGTTTCAATTAATTTGCTCAAGCGTGTATATTCCTTAGTTCCACCAGTTCTAAACTTGCATTTTATCGAGAATCTCTAAATATAAAGCAGTAGCATCAGACCATATATGACATCAATAGTCTAAGCATGGACGAATGGTAGACTTATAGATATGTAAGATAGATTCTGGAGAGAAAAATTGTCTAGTACTACACAGTGAACCAACTTTCTTAGCAGCCGGCCTAGCAATGGATTTAATATAGTCTTTTCACTTCATGTCAGCTGAGAACGTGAGCCCAAGAAGGTGAAATGATTCACTTTCCTGGAGGTTAGCATCAGCCATGCTGACGGAAGGGTCTCTCAAATGATTAATACAGAGTAGATTTGTTAGGGGGGTGTTGAAATTAACGAGCCATTCTTTGTCTCAGTTAACAACAGACTGAAGGTTGTTTATGACATCAGCTGCCAATTTGATACTTGGATGTTAGTTGGAAAATTTTCACTTAAAGTTAATGTTCTTCTCTATGAGAGTTTTATTCATGAAAGCAAATCCGCTAATAATAATAATAATCTTCTCTTATTATTCATTAATCAGTATTTCTATTTCTAACAACTGATTAAAGTATGTTGATTTTTTACCCCGATTTATATACCGAAATGTAACATTTAAAGAACGTACCTCCAAAAATGTTCTAAAAAACAGTATAGCATGATGAAAAAGGCTCCAAACTTGATAAAAAAATCAAAGGTTTATCGTCAAACTGTTTATGTTGTTATTAAGAGGAAAGACAAAATTATTATTTTATTATTTTTTTAATCCTTTTTAGCACTATCTGTCTATATTTCTGAGATGAGGTATTATGTACACTATTTATATTATTCGGACTATTGTCCTCATCTTTGTTTTATTACAACGTTTCGGCATATCTATTTTTAGATTATTATGTAACTATTTCATTATTCGGACCTTTTCTTTGTCGCCATCTTATTATCTATATTTCTATATTTCTGAGATGAGGTATTATGTACACTATTTACATTATTCGGACTATTGTCCCTCATCTTTGTCGCCATATTTATTACAACGTTTCGGCCTTTCAGTATCTTTCTGAGTGATCTTATCTATATATTTATTACAACTGATCTGATATTTCTGAGATGAGGTATTATGTACACTATTTACATTATTCGGACTATTTTCCTCATCTTTGTCGCCATATTTATTACAACGTTTCGGCCTTTCAGTATCTGTCTATATTTCTGAGATGAGGTATTATGTACACTATTTACATTATTTTCGGACTATTTTCCTCATCTTTGTCGCCATATTTATTACAACGTTTCAGCCCTTCAGTATCTGTCTATATTTCTGAGATGAGGTATCATGCTACTATTTACATTATTCGGACTATTTTCCTCATCTTTGTCGCCATATTTATTACAACGTTTCATCCCTTCAGTATCTGTCTATATTTCTGAGATGAGGTATTATGTACATTATTTACATTATTCGGACTATTTTCCTCATCTTTGTCGCCATATTTATTACAACGTTTCAGCCCTTCAGTATCTGTCTATATTTCTGAGATGAGGTATTATGTACACTATTTATATTATTCGGACTATTGTCCTCATCTTTGTTGCCATATTTATTACAACGTTTCGGCCTTTCAGTATCTATCTATATTTCTGAGATGAGGTATTATGTACACTATTTACATTATTCGGACTATTGTCCTCATCTTTGTCGCCATATTTATTACAACGTTTCGGCCTTTCAGTATCTGTCTATATTTCTGAGATGAGGTATTATGTACACTATTTACATTATTCGGACTATTTTCCTCATCTTTGTCGCCATATTTATTACAACGTTTCAGCCCTTCAGTATCTGTCTATATTTCTGAGATGAGGTATTATGTACACTATTTACATTATTCGGACTATTTTCCTCATCTTTGTCGCCATATTTATTACAACGTTTCAGCCCTTCAGTATCTGTCTATATTTCTGAGATGAGGTATTATGTACATTATTTACATTATTCGGACTATTTTCCTCATCTTTGTCGCCATATTTATTACAACGTTTCAGCCCTTCAGTATCTGTCTATATTTCTGAGATGAAAGTTATTATGTACATTATTTACATTATTCAGACTATTGTCCTCATCTTTGTCGCCATATTTATCACAACGTTTCGGCCCTTGAGTATCTGTCTATATTTCTGAGATTAGGTATTATGTACACTATTTACATTATTCGGACTATTGTTCTCATCTTTGTCGCCATATTTATTACAACGTTTCAGGTGGTTGGAATGTCGAACTGAACCCTTTATTTCGCTCACTGGGGTAGACTGTTCTTGTTCCACGTGTCATGTTTAATGGATGTCAGTTATCTCCTGTTAATTTCCCTAATAAGTTCTCTAATGCCTTTTTTCACACTCTTTTTAATCCTGTCACTGGATCTAACCAACACCTTTATCCACTGTGCCATGTGTCCTTGAGGACATTTGGGTATGAATTGCTGGGTATTATAAATCTAATAAACCTTTTTAGCACGTTCCAAATTTGGGTTAAAAATTTTGTTTTTCTTGTGTCAGCGGATGGGCCAAAGATTACTATTAGGAAATTTTGGGGCCTTTTTTTGGCATTAAAAAACTTTCTTTTGGAAATTCTTGCAAAAATCAAATAATTGTCGGATTTTAATGAAATTTTCAGAATATATTCACAAATGAAAAGAATTATTTTTATAATTTTTGTTTTTAGAAAATCTTGATAATTTCTTTTACATCTGTTATCCCCACATATATAATTTTATGAAATTTCGAGAAATTAAAATGTCAGCCTCTTCATATTTTTATTAGTTATAAGCAAGAGTCCTTGGAGAATTTAAATAATCAATTTGTTTTTGTCAAACAGAAACATCATTTACTGAAAATCTGCTTTCTATCGTAAAATAAAAATGCAATAAAACCATGATAATATTTAATTAGAAAAGCTTTTAAATCTTTTAAAATTCTGTATTAATTTCAACCTTTTAGATGATATTATTCTCAGGTAAAAACTATATTTATTAATCACAAATGGAAGAGCTTAATCCAAATCATCAAATACCAATATTTTGAAAAGAATTTTGTTTCTTTTGTATGTATATGAACGTGCCAATTTTTGTAAGTACGGACGACCATACCCGACATTATCAGAAAATAAAAGCGAAAACTACAGTAAATTTAAAGACGAAATGTCAAAAATTCAATAAAAGATTAGATTACGAAGAATATTTTGCTAAATTTTTATGATTACAGAGTACTTAAAAATTATATAAAAAAAAGGCGCTCACGTTATTTTCTTCAATTATCTTTTACAGATAAAGTCTCCATGGGACAACATTAGATCTGTCATCAGGCTGTCAGTACGTCAACACAGCTAGAGTTGGGTTAAAAAAATTCGATATTTTATATTTAAAGTAAATAATATTTGCTTCAAATCAGATTAATTATACTTTAAATCAGCAAATACTCCTCAAATAAAGTTTCAGAAAAGTATATTTTATTTTTGGAAGATTTTTTTTTATTTTTTAAATAAAGAGAATTACATTGCGACGAATGACGACTAAAAAAGGACGTTAATTAGCGATTTTAGAAAAAAAATCCTTTCAGTCAAATTAGTTTTTGAAATACAGCAAAGTATTTTGCTTATTATAAATATCAAATTTAATCTATTAGCTTGAAATTAAAACGCATTTTTAATTTTTTAACTATTTGCGAGAAAATTTCGTAAAAAAAAAGGTTTTCAACGATAATAACCCTTCTCGGAATTATAGAAGGTATATTTGCATAGGTTATTTACCGTAAATACAAAAATGCAAATTTTATGAATAAATTAAACGAGGCACACCGCTTGCAATAATAGTGACATCCCAGAATTATAGAAGGCAGTTTTGCATATCTGATGAAGTACAGCAAACCATAATCGAAGCTAAAATTCTTCACTCCTAGTGGAAAGACAAGATTTGAGATAGGTCTCCTCCAGTTCCGTACGAGAAGTACACTACATCTTGGCTTCAGTCAAGAACGCCATATAAGGACTCTTCTGAGAAACATTGAAATAAGGTTTGCGCACATGAGGAAGACCGTAGAATGTGTCGGCCGAAATATTGGGTAAAACTATGAATAGATTAAACTAGGGAACCGCTTGCAATAATAGCGACTTCCAAGAATTATAGAAGGCCGTTTTGCATAACTGATGAAAGGCATAGAAGTGATCGGCCGAAAAAGAGGGGCAACAACAAAAGCAACACTATGAATAATTTCGCTTATTAACAACGCTTGAAACGATAATAACCCTTCTCGGAATTATAGAAGATATATTTGCACACCTGATGAAGACCGTAGAATAGGTCGGTCGAAATATTGAAGTAATAAAAAAACGACAACAATAAGAAGAAAATCATCCATGAATAACTTTAAGAAGGATAATGGCACTTGATAAAATTATACAGACAATAGTTTTAACAGTGTTGTTATTTTTCCGTAACATAACAAAAGTACCAGTTGTTTAACTCGCCTTAACTTATAATAAACTACATTGACTTGAAAGAGGAAAATATAGAACAGTTGTTATACATTTTAAAAGCCAGATGCGTTTCATTATTCCCCCAGATCGGCGCGTGTTTACAGCCTACACTCGAACCTACTTGACAGGAACAAGGCTTAAGATGTTGTCCTAAAATTTTTGAAACCTAGTATTCTTCAGCCACGTAAACAGGAAGAACCTCTCATCCCCGATAATAAGTTCGTACACAAGTTGATGTGCACGTGTATTGATACGCATGCACGAATAGATGCAAAGAGTGAACGGCGTATGGAACGCGTCGGCTGCAATGTGGACGGATAGCCTCGCCATGAAGAGAAAATTGGCGGAAAAACACTTCATTAAAAGCAAACTATAGTTTAACATATTGCGTGTGTTGGCTAGGGGGTGGGATAAAACAGGAGAGACTGGCCTGCTCTCTCATTGGGATGGGGTTCTAAACGTTCTTCTAGAGTTAAGTGTTCCAAATCGGAAAAAAAAAAAAAAAATGGCGGCCAGGATTTGGAACGCAGTTTTTTTAGGCGATCGCTTTCTACTTGAAAAAAATTATGTAACACAATTTTTCTTTGCCGTTAATCGTAATTTTTTCTGGTTCAAGCTAAACATTGTAAAGAGAAGGAAAGGATGATATTATAAAAGAAATGATGGAGAAAGAGAGAAAGAAAAGAAGAGAAGACTATATATGAGAGAGAGAGAGAAAAAAGTGGGAGAAAATGAAACAAAATTATGTCTAACTTACATTATATCTCTCTTTTCACAAACACGCACACACACACACACACACACACATATATATATATATATATATAATTTATTTTAGGCTATTAAGACAAAAACATTTTAAAAATCGCTACACAATTGCAATTATATTTCAACACTAATATTTTGCTCTACACTGTATTGAGACAATTTTTACACACTCTTTGTCCAGAAAAGAAAGCGCTTGTTAGAACACAAGAAAAATGAAATAAAAAGAATTAACCGTACTACATTGTCTAATAGTTTTTAAATATATATATATATATATATATATATATATATATATATATATATATATATAAAGTCTATTGGAATAACAGTGAAAATATTTTAAAGTTGTATTTAAAATTGTAGTTAAAACGAATTCTAACCTGAAAATCTTTTTAAAATTTCAATTAAATAAAATGTATTCTAACCTAAACACCTCTAAAAAAGTACTACCGGCACTTAAATGAATCCAATAAAACACCTACTGAAAAATGAAATTATAACGAAAAGCTAGATGATGTAGGCCATTGAACGACCCATGTCCTTTGTACATACATATGAAACTTTATAACTAAGTTTATATATATTTAAAATAAATTAATTAATTAATAAATAAATAAAGTTTACTAAATCTGAGAAATGAATTAGCTATTTTTTTTTTTTTCTGTAAGTGCCATAAATATTACTTAAATAATATTTAAATATAAAAAAAAAAAAAATCGTAATATACATATATACTTTGATATGGAAAAATAATTTTACTTACTATAAGTAATTTCAAATACATTTCCTTCTGTTATAAAAAATATAGTCTATTAAAACTAACAATGAAAATATTTTTTAAAGTTGTAATTAAAATTGTAGTTAAATAAAATGAATTCTAACCTAAACTTCTTTTAAATAGTACTACACGCACTTAAAAAGAATCCAATAAAAAAAACCTATAGTAAAATAAAATTAATATGAAATGCCAGAAGATGTAAGCTTTTGAATGACCCATGTCCTTTGTACTTACATGAGAAACAATATATTACTAGGTTTATATATAAAAAAATAAAAAGTTTACTAAATCAGTGAAATTAAGTAACTATTTTTGCCGTCATTGTCATAAATTTTACTTAAATATTTAAAAAAAAAAAAAAAAAAAAATAACCTAATATACATACTTATATTTGATGTAAAAATAATCCTACATAATATAATGGATTCTAATACATTTAACTGTTCTTAAAAAAATATAGTATAATAAAAAAAATAAAATGAAAATATTTCAAATCGTAGTTAAATAAAAAAAGTATTCTAATCTGAACACCCCCAAAAATCTTTTAAATTTAAAAATAGAAAAAAAATGCCGTAAGAATTTTTGTTTAACAATAAATTTTTTTTTTAAAATCCAGACGACATGCATTCAACGGATGTCAGTTTTCATTGAAAAATACATCCCTACCCCTTACCAAAATCTAACTAATAACTGATACAATGATACAGACATAAGGAAAACCTAGACACCCCTTGTCCAATTGAAGTAGATTTATCTGTAACCATGGAAACGTGATTTTAGCTGTGTCTTTAAAACCCAGTAATTTTGAAAGTTACTCCAAAATTCGCTTGAGGATGAAATGGAACCAATGTCTTTAATTTAATTGCAAAATTAAATTCGTGGCTTTTAGCTTCCATTTTTGAAACATGGTTAGAACTGTGTAGCGAAAAAAAAAAAACATATTTTTAATCAATTAATTTATAATATTAATGCTCTGTAAATTTACATTGAGCACTATTTTGTAAAAATAAAATATCTATCAGAACACCGGATTATATATCTTACTGTTCTTTCATTTTATATATATATATATATATATATATATATATATATATATATATATATATATATATATATATATATATATATATATCTGTTTAAATAAATTACAGAAATTTTTATATGCTTATTTTTAATAAAATCCATATATACTCGGATATAACCTTCCGTGTATTATAATTAAATGATGTTGCATAAATGTATATAACTATGAAAATCATTTTTATTTTCCATTTCCCAAGTAGTTTCGATATTCTTCCGAGATCATCTTCAGGGTTGTACGTAGTAATACAAAACTGTGTGTTGTTCACGGGTGAAAGTAGTAATGCAAAACTGTTTTTTTTATATCCATTACTGTAATTCTTCTTTTTGCTTTCAAATGCAACGGTTATATTTCTATTAATCTTAATTCATTAGAACGTGAAAACATTTATCCACTATGGAATTTTTTCTTGTGTCGTAATTTCATGGTCATGCCCGCATTAAAGCGTAAAAAAACTGCTCTTTTGAAAATATATGACATTTCCAGAACATTACTACAGTATTAATAGTTGATTCTTTATTCAATATTACCCTTTTTTTTCTATATATATTAAAAAAATTAAAGAAATATATATATATAAAAAAAAAAGCATACAGAATATTTTTACAGAGGGAATAAAAACTATTTTAAAAAAAAAATCAAAACAAATATTCTTAAAATTATGCAAAAAATCATATGTTAAAATTTAAAAATATTCATTTTGTTTCAACAGTTATTTGAATTCATTCTTCTATGTATCAAATATGTGTAACGATCGTAGATCCTTCTTACGTCAACGACGAACTTAACTGATAAATTGACACTTCACTAAGAACAATAAAATATATTTTTTCTCCTAGTTTAATTTCTGAATAATTTTGTAATAATTTTAAACTTTATGCTCGGTTAAATTTAGAATTTGACATTTGTAACATTTAAATTTTAATTTTAAATTTAACTGTGAAATTAAAACTTTATTTGTTATATTGATTTTTAATTTAATCAAATCAAATTTTACTTAGTGTATATTGTCACGTTATTTTGAATTGCCATATACTTGTATTCTGATTATGTCATCATAGGTTACGTAACGATGTTTCCCCTGCAGAGGGGGGTTGGTTGCTTTTTGAACTCTTAAAACCCTGCAATCAACACCGTCACTTGATTAAAGACATTTTATGTTTAACGTTCTTTTTATAGATACAAGTATTTAAAGAACGTTAAACATAAAAATGTTGTCCATTTCTTAATATATATATGTATGTATGTATTTGTGATTGAATAAATTACAGACATTATGTCTGCTAATTTTTAACAAAATCCGTTCATCCTCACGAATAACCTTCCATGTATTGATGTTAAAGATCAGAGAAATATTTATAGAAATGTTTAAATTTCTTTTTTTTCATTTCCCAAGAAACTTTCATTCTTCTTCCAAGATCCTCATTCTACAACAGTATAAATTGATTAATTTAAACTATATGTTGCTATTAGTACAAGTAATTATACAAAAATTGTTTATTCAAGAACATGCCTAAAACAGAATTTGCTTCTTTTAAAACACATTTCACACATCAGTATATATATATATATATATATATATATATATATATATATATATATATATATATATATATATATAATATTTTCGAAAATTATAACATAAAAATGTTATAAAATTGTTATAATATATTTATGTTATAATTTTCGAATAAATAATTATTTGTTCTAATCTGTATTGAGCAAACTTTTTTTTAATAGTAATTTTTTTTTATTGGAATTTATTCCGAATACACCAATCCTATAATCTCTTTATCTCTTCTATATATATATATATATATATATATATATATATATATATATATATATATATATATATATATATAAATTGCAAAATAATGACGTAAATAATGTTTTTTTTGGACGCATTTTTAACGTTGTGTTTTGTGTTATTACGTCATTATTTTTTTTTTTTTATATATTTTAGAAAAAAAAATGTCGTATGCGACGTATTCTGGTCAAATGTCAAAATCCAAAAAACTGTCAGTCCGACAAGAGCATTAATTAGATTTGATTATAGTGGGGAAGGCTTTGTTTTCCCATCCACAATTTTTGAAGGGCCGAATATTAAATGGGGTTTTGACTGCTTTTTTGAAATAACGACCCTCCGCATGTTTTGAATTTAGTTGTCCTTCTCCAAAACCAGTTGTCATCCAAGGTTATAAAACCCAAAGTCTGTCCTGCTATAAAAATTACCCATAGGATTGGGGAGATAAATATTTATTTTCATAAGTGAATGTAATGGATTCGACTTTTTTCTTGAACTCGAAATCCTTCCTCAATCCGAATCATATATCCAAATATAACTAAACCGTTTATCTCTTTTCTGTGTGGGTATTTGTATGTGTATGTTTAATAAATAAATCCCTTTTTGTTAGGGATTATTCAAATGATTATCTTTTATATTTTTTTCTTTTAAAAGACCTCTATTTTCATAATTTATATCAACGTATTTGGTAATATTTATATTTTATTTTTTTTGTTTAAATAAGTTGAGCTAAAAAAAATATTCTGCTATGGAAAATTTTATTTATCTATTCATATTATATTTATAAAAAGAAATATAAATAACACCAGTGCTTTTCTTTTTAAAATAATCCCTTTTATTCTTTAAAACTTTCAAAATGTCAAACATTTCATTTAAAATAATAGACCTGATTTTTTGTAAATAACGATGGTAAACCTATTTTTTTTTAAACGCTTCTGAAACACAAATTTTAAAAAAAAAAAATACAGTCTAAAAAATCTCCAAAAAAAATAAAAAAACAGATTTTTATTTGTAAATCTTTTATAAGTTTTAAAGTTTTCTAATTTAATTTAAAAATTAATTTAGAAAATCATCTAATTCTAATATTATATGAACAAAATTTAATTTATTTAGAATTATTAAAAACTTATAAACATGTGATGATATAAAAAAACAAATCATATAAATATTTATAAAATTAAAAAATCTATCCATAGAAACTTTTCTTTTTCAAAAAAATCATATATTTACAAACTTTGTTAATAATAAAAATTTTAATAATTTAGAAATAATTAATACTAATTTTAAAAAAAAAATAAATCATTATTAATTTAAATTTTAAAATTTTTAAATTCAAAATTTTTTTCTTATATTTTATTTTTATTTACCATATAAATATATTTTTATACTTATAATCAAAATTTTTTTTGATTTAAACCATCAAAAATTGAACTAAGTTTATTTTCTAAAAATATATTTAAAGGAATAATTTAACACGAAAAAAATTAAAAAATTGGTATAATTTGAATTAAATAATCGCTCAGTTTTATAATTTTTTATTCAAAAATTCCCGAATAATTACATTTATAACAATAAATAACAATATAATCATTCAAAAAATGAATTCTTAAATTTAATAAAATCTACCGTTTTGGAGTTATCGAATATATTCTTTTTAATTTTTTATTTGATTTTTATTTTATTTTTTATATAGCAATTGTTTGATAAATTTTTTGGGAAACAACTTAAATTTCATAAATGGACTTAGGCATATGTCTTCCTTTTTTGCCTCATATGGCAATATTTTTCTTTTCATTGCAAAAATTTTTATTAATTGTATATGATTTTTTTTATAACCATTTTTAAAGGTTGTTAATTACGTTCTTTATGCGCTTAATTTTTTTCAAAGTAATTTTTATGCAAACAACGCTATAATTTTATTTGTTAAAACGCAAATTTTCCAATTTTATCTTTTTCAAAACGAAAAACGATTTTTTTTTCGAATGAAAATGTTTTTTAATAATATATATAATGTAAAATATTCTTTTAATATATTTAATGTATATAAACATTTTATTCAAATCCGAAATTCCGGATATTTTAAATTATTCAAACTTTCAGGATTTTAATCTTTGGTATAATTTATATTCCTCTGATTAAAATTTAAATGGTATCCATAATTTTAATAATAAGAAAAACGCATTGAAATTTCAATTGACATCAAATCTTCTATGTACATTACCAAATTGAAATTTATTTTATATTATAAAAATAAATTTAGACAATATTAGTATATCCCTTTTAAAATTTTTGGTAAATAAAGAGAAAAATTAACTTTTTTTTATATCAGTTATTAATGATCCACTATGTTCTCATATACAAGAAAAGTTTATAACTTTAATTTTTTCATTCCTTCTTTGAAAAATTAAATGGGAATATAACCATTTAAATAGTAAATTTTAAATTATATAATTTCAACATTTTTTAAAAATATTTTAAACCATTTTCACGAAGACAATCAAAATCCTATTTATATTAATGTCAATTGTAAACATCCCAATTCAATAATTAGAATGATTAGACAATTTCCAAAAACCATAAACACTAGAATTAATAGATATAATATATATAATAGATATATATTAAAAAATGACTATATATACATATATATATAATAAAAATGACTACATATATATCATTAAAAATTTCACATATATATATCATAAAATTTCTATATATATATATGTATGTGGTGTGTTTAAAAATTTTGTGTGTGTAATTAATTAAAAATTTAAGCTATATATATATATATATATATATATATATATCTATATATTTAAAATTGACAAAAAATTTTTGGTGATTTATTTATTAAATTTATTTTTTTATTTTTTTTACTTTTTTTTTATAGATTTCAAGTATTTAAAAAAAATGTTTTTTTATAATGTTTATTATAAACAGAGCATTTAAAAAAATTTTGTATCTATTCATAACGTAAATATTTAAAAATTTTTTTAATTTTATATATATTTTATATATATATATATATATATAATATTATTTACAATGATTGAATTTTTTTTTAAACCAGAAATCATTGTCCATTATTTCTTCTTCTAATATACAGAAAAAATTATTTTTTCAAGTTCCATATTTTTATGATATTTTTCTTAAAATAACTTATATAAAATAGTAAGTTTTCTTATATATAATTTTTCAAATTTTATAAACAATTACATTTAAATATTTTATTAAGATAATCAATGATATATATTTTGATTTAACGTCAATTCGAATCAATTTTTTAATAATTAGACAAATATATAAAAAACATTTTAAACATAGAATTAATATTATTTCATTTAAAAAAAATTTTCAATGAAAATAAAAAAAATTAATATAAAAAATGGTTTTCAAATAAAATCGTTTATAAATTTTCATTAAAAAATAATAAAAAATAAAGATAAATACAGTATAAATAAAATTTAATATACTTTAAAATTAATATATTCCTTTCAGCCATTTATATTTAAAATATGAACATTTATTAAATATTTTTTGTTTTTATACCAAATAAATCAGAAATCATATTTAAATTTTTGTCATAAAAATAGGTTTTTCATTTTTTTAAAATATATTATAAATTTTCAACCAAAAATTCCATAACAAATATTTTATAAATAAGATATATATATATATATTGAAATATTTATATATATATATATATATATATATATATATATATATATATATTTAAATATAATTTATCTATATATGTTGTTTTTTTTTATATTGTGGCTTGTATTGTACTAAGTTTTTGTCCTTAAAATGAGATTGATTCGAAAACTAAAATATTATAATTTCTTTTTTGTCATTTAACTAAATTTCATTAGATAAAATTTTAAATTTTTTTTGAGAATGGTCGTTTTTAAAATTTTTGAAAAAAATAAAATTTTTATATAAATTAGGCGTCCGACATTTTTACTTTTTGAAATTCATGAACTTTTTGAGCGAAATCAACAGAAACTGATAATTATCTTATATATTTATCATATTCTAATTTTTTGGGAGTCATATTAACTATAGAAATTTTTTTTGTTATTTTTTTATATAACAGTATTTTTTTCATTTAAAAAAAACATATTTCAAATTTATAATTATTTGATCTAAACAGAAAAAATATATATTAATTTTTTCTTTATATTTTTTTAATATTTAATTGTTTTTAATATCATCAATTAAAATAAATTAAGCGTTTTATTTTTTATTTAAACATGCCAAAAAATTTTGATTTACTATGATTCATTTTATATTAATATATTAGATTTAATTTTAATATTTTTTCATGTTTAAAAACTCAAAACTTCCCCATAAGGTTAAATTTAAAAATAATTTTAGGAACATATATATTTTTAATTTCAGACAATTTTTCGCTGCATTAAAAAAATATTTTTGGAATTTTTTTTTTAAATCTGCCTTTAAAATAATTGTCTTCAAAATTTATTGAATCGCATGCCTTTTTTTTGTTTATATTAATTTATTTATTTATTAATAATTCATGTTTTTTTATCAAATATATTATAAGTATTTTTTATTTTATTATTATCATTTATTTATTCATCTATTTTTATATATTATATTTTATTATATATATATATATATATATATATATATATATATATATTATATTATATTAAATTTCTTTAATATATTTCAGATTTTTTTATTATTATTAATAAAATTATTATTTAAAAATTCATCTATTTTAATTCGATGATATATTGAATTATTTATTCGTTTATTTTTTATATTATTTTAAAATTATATTATAAATATATTTTATATTATATATATTATTTTTTTATATATCAGGTCATCCCATAAGTTCTGTCCGAATTTTGAATAAAGAAAACAAGTGACCAAATGTTACATTTAATTACAGATTCAATCAACAATGTATTTTCCCTGATTATCTATGACTTCCTTCCATCTATTAACAAGCTTACTAATTCCATTACTGTAAAATTCTTTTTTGGCTTTGATTCGAAGAACTCACAAATGTCAGTTTTAACCTCTTCCTGTGTTACAAAAAAAGTTTCTTCCAAATGATTCTGTAAGGAATGAAACAAATGGTAGTATGAAGAAGCAAGATCGGGAGAATAAGGTGGATGAGGAATTTTCTCCCAACCAAGTTCTTCGATCTTTTGTGACGTGATTCTTGCTGTGTGGGGTCGCGCATTTTCCTGATGAAACATCACCTCTTTTCGATTCACTAGAGCAGGTCTTTTGTTCCTCAAAGCTTGGTTCAAACGCTCTAATTGCTGACAGTATATTTGAGCATTAATTGTTGCATTAGGTTGTAAGAATTCAAAGTGGATTATTCCTTGGCGATCCCACCAGATTGAAAGAAGAACCTTTTGCCCATGAAGTTCCCTTCTCGGCTGTGGCTGGGGTCCTTCCCCTTTACCAAGCCACTGTCTACGACGCTTAACATTTCGATAAAAGATCCATTTTTCGTCGCCAGTCACAAGTCTATCCAAAAAAAGGTGAAACAAGTTGGCGAGAATGGAGAGAAGAGCAGATGTCAACTCAGGATTTGAGGTTGTTTTCAGACAATTCATGAGGCACCCATTTTCCAAGTTTAGGAACTTTTCCAAGTTGTTGAAGATGACGATGAACAGTTGTATGGTTTGAACTGAGAACCACTGCCAATTCCTCAACTGATAAAGCAGGATTTTCTTCAAGGGCTGCTTCAAGAAGCTTTTTTCATCAAACTCAACTGGACGTCCGGTTCGATCTTCATCTTCAAGGGTGAAATCTCCACCTCTGAATTTTGCAAACCATCTTCTGCAAGTTCTTTCATTCACACATTCCTCTCCATAAACTGAGTGAATGTTTCTAGCCGCTTCGGCTGCTGAGTTTCCTTTCTTGAACTCATAAAGCATTATGTGCCTCAAATGATTCTTGGGTACTTCCATGTTAGCAGGGTTTTAATCAAACAAAATTTAATTTTATTGTTCTCTGAAATAATTTGATCAGTTTAAAAGCATCTAAATATAAAAATAATTTTCAGCTCCAAAATTACATTACAAAATACTCTTTAAATTTCGTTCATTTTAACAAAAAGTTAAAATTCGGACAGAACTTATAGGATGACCTGATATTTATTATTATTATTATTATTATTATTATTAATAATATTATCATTATATATTCATCTATTTTTTATATATACATTTATTTATTCATCTATTTTGATATATTTTATTTTATAGTATATTATATATATATGTTTATATTCTTATATATTTTTTATATATTATATATTTTATTATTATTAATAATATTATAATTTATTTATTCATCTATTTTAATATATATACATTTATTTATTTATTCATCTATTTTTAAATTACATGTATATTATATTATAAATATATTTTATATATATATATATATTTCTTTATATATTATATATTTAAAATTTATTATTAGTATTATTATTTTTCATCTATTTTATATTTTTTTTTATTTATCTCTTTTTATATATTATATTTTATATTTTATTATATATATATTTTATATTATATTATATATATATTTCTATATTTTTATTATTCTTATTCTTATTATTAATATTATTATTTAGTTATTCAACGATTTTATATATCATATTATATTTTATTTTATAGTATATTATATTTCATATATATTTCTTTTTATATATTATATATTTATTATTATTAATATTATTATTTATTTATTCATCTATTTTTTTCAATATTATATTTATATTATATATATATATTATAACACTGTTATTAATATTTTGTTATATATTATTAAATATTAAATATATTTTTATTAATAATTTTTATTTTTTCTTATTATTATGATATTATTTGATTATTATTAATATTAAAAATTATTATTTTTATATTTAAAATGAATGTCGATATTGATTCGGTTTCTGCGAATTTTATTTGAATATTTAAGTCTTTTCCTTATAATACATTTATATATATATATATATATATATATATATGTATACACACACATATATATATATATATATATATATATATATATATATATATATATATATATATATATATATATGTGTTAATTTGTAATTTCAATTATTTGTTTGTGTGTGTGTGTGTGTGTGGGGTATGTGTTTATCTAACAAAAATTCGCTGTTTTATGAGCATATATATGATGAAATAATGAATAAAGTCTTATCTCGGCTTCAGTCCCTTTCCAATTAATAAATTTTTGCCTCCCTGTGAATTTTTTTATAAACATTTTTATGATAATTGTTCCTATGAGATCTTCGCAATCGTATCTAGACTCTTTGAATTTAAGTTTATTGTATCTGACTGGGCTGTAGATGATTCATCAATTTACAGTCGACTTGTATACATATTCGTACCGCATTCTTCTTTGTAAACTCCTTCCGAGATTTGATATTCAAAAATTTTCCAATAAAATATGCAAAATTTAAATCAATGTCAATCGCTATCTATATGTCCTCCTGATTATTTTTTCCTATTCAAGTTTATTAATGTTTCTGTTCCTTTGATTCTTCCACACCCAGTAACCCCTTGTGTCTTAGTGAATTTTACTGCCTTACTTGTGGAACTCCTTCCAGCTCCATGCTTTCCAGCCAACTTTAAATTTCTTTTAAATATTTAAATGCAATGTCAATCGCTATCTACTGTCCTCCTGATTACTGTTTCCTCTTCCTCTCATCATTTTAATGTTTCTGTTCCTAATTCTTCCTTTAATCAGTAACCCCTTGTGTCTTAGTGGCTTTACTGTCTGTTTTGTGGAACCCTTCCGGCTCCATGCTTTTCAGCCAACTTTAAATGTCAAATATTTAAATGCAATGTCAATCACTATTTACTGTCCTCCTGATTAAAATTCATCCTCTTCCGATCATTAAAAATGTTTCTTTTCCTAATTTTCCACACCCAGTAACCCCTTGTGTCTTAGTGGCTTTACTTTTTTTCTTTTTAAGGAACTCCCTTCTGGATAAATGCTTTCCAGCCAATTTTTAATCATCAAATATTTAAATGCAAAAGTCAATCGCTGCTTTAACTCCTGATTATTCTTTTTTTTCTTTCTATGATTATTAATGTTTGGTTTTTTCTTCCACAAGAAACCCTTGTGTCTCAATAATTTTTACCTTGTCTGGGAATATTAACTCAAATTTTTTAAAAATTGCAGTTTTGAAGAAAAATCCATTTCTATAACATATTTTAAAGTAAATTAATTTAAACCTTGCAGAGAGTTTCCATTTAAAGTTCAAACCATGTTTGTTTTTGTTGTATTCCTTGAAAATAGTAATCCATGCATCTAATAAATATTTATGCCAAAAATGAAAATGCATGTAGCTATATTCTTTTTATATTTTTTTCGATAACCATTGCAAAATTATTAATTGTGTCAGAAATTTCATTTTCTATTGTCCCATATTATTCTTTAAATGTCTAATGTATTTTAAATCAATTTGAAAGTTCTGTACATGATACAGATAACGATATCTTCCCGCTGATTCGGTGTTTGTAAAGTCCGTCGGATCTATAGGATAGAACTATTTGACCGGTGCCTGGTACTTGTCAATGTCTGACGTGGATTTTCAAAAAAAACAAAAAAAAAAACAAAATACAGAACAAAAAAAGGAAACTTCTTTGACCCATAAGAGCATATTTCCCGATTTGAAAAAAAAAAAAAAAAAATTGATAATGGACGAACTTTTTGGATAAAATATACCATGCCGTTCTTAACTTAACTCAGCCTTGAAACTGTTCAGATTTTTTTTTCTTGAAGTGTTCACCCATTTTATTTTTTATTGAAAAAAAAAATTTAGAGGGTTAATTAGAGGCCATTTATATGAAATATAAGAAGGAATGGTTGATAACGATTAATCCCTTGCATTGACAGGTTAAGATTGAGTAATTAGGGAAACATCCTTTTTTTCACAGTCAGATTCCAAGGGCGGTGATTTGGCTGTGTGAATTGAGTAAGAACTTTTTTCTCAAAATTGTAAATACGGAGGGAAACCTGGGTGGTTTTCTACTATGTAAGGCATGGTTTCCTTGCCATAAGGATTAATATAACAGGACCAGGGAAATGTAGTTTGTCCGAGCACTTTCCAATGTGGCAGTAACGGTAGAACATTGATGGTTCTGTTATATCCCGCCTATGGGATAGAGGTTGAGAGTCAAAGCAAAAAGGAGTTGCGTCCAGGTGGAATGAATTGGAGGAGAAAAGAAAACCCAAAGGGGGAATCGAGAGAAATGAGTTTCGACGATTCTTTTTTTTCTTCAGTTCATGAAATTTAAGATTCTTCTTTCTTCTTCAATTGTTTAAAAAAAAAAAAAAGAAAAAAAAAGGGAAGAAAACACTAAGACGTAAAAAACACTTTGGGGTACATTACCATCTGTTTAATATTTAATGCCCATTTAATTTCCCTGGATTGATTTTTGAATTTCATCACGTGCACCATTTTCACGCTGATTGGTGCTTGTAAATATAATAGTCCGCCTTCTGCTGTCAAAGGTAGGAGAACTGAAAGTTCGGGAAATTAAAGGCAAAAAAAAAGAATAATGTTCAGCAAAATATTGGATTAAAGCATAAATTCTTTAGAAAACAAAAATCAATATATTATTTTTAATCATTTAACCCCAAGAAAGGCAATAAAGCTACTAAGACGCAACGGGAGTTACCGAGTGTTAGAGAATACGATAAAAAATATATTAAGGAGAGAAGACAATAAACAACAATTAAGAAGACGATCGGCGTTGCATTTAAAATTTTTGAAGATCAAAGTTGACAGGGAAGCAAGAAGCCGGAAGAGAGAAGAAACTGTTAGCATAGAACTTACGGTTTACATCCAACCAATTCAACTGTAAAGTGAAGAGCCCTGTCCGCCAATCTAGTACTGCGCTTAAATTCATGTAGTCTAGGTACCATAGTGGTAAGTGATATTTATTTTGAACGATACAAAAATGAGGCACAAGGACAAAAGGGTGGGGATAGGGAGGGCTGGTCTTCAGTCTGATCTTATCTTAAACTTATCTCGCCACAATTACTGACCCAAACGTACCAAAGTATTCCTTATATCAAAACAACACATTGTTTCTCACCATTCTTACTACAGTCATCATAATACCTCTGAGTCTCTATGTAGTCCAAATTAGTTCACATATGTTCAATTTGTCCGGTGGCGGGATAATAAAAATAACAACATTTAAAAATGAAACCCCAATAAATATTTACAGGAAAACAATTTATATACAAGAAACTAAACAAAATAGTTTTAGCGAAAACTTAATCAGAAAAATTATCATCAAAGTATTTATAGAAAAGGCAGAGGGAAGCTACATTATGGCGGTGGGGAAGTGACTGAAGCCGAGATGCCAGGTTAGAAACAATAACATTACAGATTCATCTTTGGATTTTATCAAGGATCTCTGAATGTATAGCAGTAACAACAGAGCATATGTGGCAGCAATATTCAAAGCAAGGATAAATATTCAAAAGATAGAGGATAAATGGTAGACTTATAAATATATAAGATAGATTCTTCTTTGGATCTTATCA
>CAHIKZ030001730.1:767500-792282 GCA_903632075.3 Acanthosepion pharaonis | reverse complement strand
CACAATTGAGAGATAAAATGTACTTGCATTATTTAAGTTAATTGGACTGTTATCCTCATCTTCATTGTCATATTTATAACATTTAGGCTTTTATATCTCTGAGATGAGGTATTATGATTACTTGCATTATTTACATTATTTGGACTGTTATTCTCATCTTTATTGCCATATTCACAATATTTTGGCCATTGTATGCTCTGGCCTTCATCAGGTGGGGGGGTGACTGAATATTATCAGGTGATTGGAATTTTGAACTGAACTCTTTATTTCATCTACCGGTGTAGATGTTCTAGTTCCACGTGCCATGCCTCTTCTGGATGTCTCAGTTATTTTCCTTTAACTCATCTGATTTGGTTCATCACTGCTGTGGCCTGGTATTGAACTGACAACTCATTGGGTCTAGTTACTGGATCTAACCAACGTCTTTATCCACTGTACCATGTTGAACATGGCAATGAAGATGAGGATAACAGTCCGAATAATATAAATAATTCAAGTAATCTTAATACCTCATCTCAGAGATAAAATGTAGTTTATCCACCTGAGAGCAGATACTACAATTTGATCTCAGTTTAATGGTCATGTTGGTATTTACTTACGAGCTCCCCGACTAGGGTAGACATGGCACAAGACTGAGTTTAACGTGGGTCTTCTGAGCTCATATTTTATTATCAGTTCATTATATATACATGTTGTGGCAAAAGTAAAATTCTTTTTTCTTTATTAACTTTTATTGAAGAAAAATAAATGACAATAGTTTAAGAAAATTTATAAGTATTGTCACATCAAAACAATATGATTTGCTATGATTAACAAACTATTTAACGTTCAAAATTCCCCCCTTCATGTTCAATACAATGCTGAACTTTATCTGCAACACTTCCACAAACCATTTGACACATTTCTGTATTAATTTCAGAAAATTTATCAGAAATTGCTTGTTTTAATTTAGGAATTGTTTTTGGTTTGAGCCTGTAAACATGTAAACAAGATCTTTCAAGTACACCCCACAAGAAAAACTCTGATGATTGTGATAGGCACTCAACTTCTATCCTCGTAAAAAAAAGGGCATTACTTTTGCCACACCTAATACTAATTAATAAATTATGTTTTAATTTGCATAAAATTTTTAAAAGCAAATTTCAATAAATATTCCATTAGTGTTATTTATTTTATTTCAAATTTAAAAAAAAATTGTCATCTATAAGCTATGTTGCTGCTAATAAGAGTTTTTAAAAAGATTCAATGTCTTTTTATAGAAAGAATTTCTATAAAAAGACATTGAATCTTAATTTCCTTGTCAAAATTCAATTGTAAGTGTTGAAACTTGGATAAGCATGGAATAATAATAATATAACACAAAATGTACGTAAACAAAATGTATTGAAACAAGGAAAAGGTACACAATATTTACAGTTAGTTTTGGTATATTCTTGGGAAGACTGTTCCTGTAGAATGGGTTGACTTAATCGCAGTTGGGCAGAGTCTCTGGATTGGATCTCTTCTTCCTCCCCCGTCTTCCCGGTACCAACCCATATTTATATGGTCGGTACTCCACTTATGTAAATTAGGTGGATCGTACCACAACAGTAAGTTAGTGGAAAAAATATCAGTGCATTTATATTTAAAGATAATTTAAATGTAGTTTTGGCTTCTAAATTTAATTTTTTTTTCAAGAAGTGGACACAGAAAATAATTTTTAAATATTAAAATTTTTAGAGAATTCTATAATTTTAGGCTGACCAACATTATGACCACATTTCCTGCAGCATTTAGAGTAACCATTGTTGTCATCCGACATTTCACATTACAACAAACTAGCTGAACAGAGCAGAAAATTTTTTTATGGAATTTTCTAACAAGCCTTGTGAGTAATTAATTATTTTTCACCCTGAAACCTATTTCCCACCGACAAAACATTGGCAGCATTTCTCTACTCTATTGCTATTTCTATGGCAAAAGTTCAGACAAACGACATTACTTAGTTCCACCAGTTCAGACCTTCACAGCTAGGACTCACCATGGTACATACATGATGTCAACCCATCCTCATTCTATTTTTATTCATTTGGAATTTTTCACTTGGATAGATTTTTCCCCAGAACTATCAATTTGTGGAACAGACTCCTGAGATGATGTTTCCCTGACCACTAAAATCTTAATCTCTTCATGTCTAGAGTCAACCCTTATCTATCCTACATGTCCTCATAATACACACTTCTTACTGTTTCCCTTTATGCCCTTACAAAAATTTCATTCAGTAACCCTCTACCTTGAGTGGCTCTTGGGAACAAAAAATTATTTAATAAGATTTCCTTAAAACTGTAACAAATTATTTTAAAAAATGGGAAAATAGTTAAGTTCGCTTAAATAATTTTTTATTATTATTATGATTGAATTCTTTAAATGTTTCTTTCATGGTCAGCTTTTGATGGCCAGAGTAGGAATTCAAGTGGACTTAGTGTAAATGATAAAACGAATTTTAGAAAATAGATGTCTTGAGAAAAATGTTTCTAAAAAATTTTTTAAGAAGATAAGAAAACTTCTATGACAATTTCACTTTTCTCTGTTCCTCGGATGGAATTTTGGCTAATGGTAAATTTATCTTTCTATAAAAAATTCTGTGACTTCTTTTAGTCTGTCCATCATGTCCTCTGTATAGCCATACATTGATCGATCGAAACAAAATTTTGGGGAGAAGTGCTAACTGGTAAGGGGGTACAAAGTACATTTGCTTTTACTAGGGTGTGTAGCTTAGTACAATGAATTTTCATTAATCTTTTGGGTAAAATTAAAACTTTAAGTTTTATAACTTTTAAGTTTTAATACTCTCACTATTTTAAAATCAATTTAATGATTAACATTAAATTGATTTTAAAATAGTGAGACTATGAAAAGTTATAAAACTTAAAGTTTTAATTTTACCCCCCCAAATTAATGAAAATTCATTATACTAAGCTACACGCCAAATAATGAATACTTATTTAAGAAATCCAAAGAAATTATTCTTTGCTGTTAAGAAGGAAAAATAAAAAAAAAGAAATTTTAAAAATAATGTTGTTTAGTTTATCTACCATAAAGTCCTATAAAATTAAATTAAAGAAATTATGAAACCGGAAAGTAGGGTCTTTTCAAAGTATTTTTTCAAATAAATCAGCTTATTCAGATTTTATCAATTGGCGTGCGAAATTGAATGAAACAGAGCTTGGTTTGGTTTGTTTTACGGCATATCAACCTCAATGGGTTATTTAATTTATATTCTGTCTATATTTCTGAGATGAGGTATTATGTACATTATTTACATTATTCGGACTATTGTCCTCATCTTTGTCACCATATTTATCACAACGTTTCGACTGTTGTATGCTCCCTCTGAAAGTTCTCCACTGCCTTAACCGGGTATTGAACTCACACTCTTTGGGTCCTGTCACTGGATCTAACCAACGCCTTTATCCACTGTGCCATGTGTCCTTGAGGGAAATTAACAGGAGATAACTGACATCAAACATGTCACGTGGAACTAGAACAGTCTACCTCGGTGAGCGAAATAAAGGGTTCAGTTCGACATTCCAACCACCTGAAGAAGGCCGGAGCGTACAACAGCCGAAATGTTGTGATAAAAATGGCGACAAAGATGAGGACAATAGTCCGAATAATGTAAATAATGTACAGATTTATATTGCTGGTCATATTCTTTTTCCAAAAATGTATTGCTGATAAATATTTCTTTTTTCAAAAATGTATTGCTGGTAATGTTTTTCCAAAAATGTATTGCTGGTGATTTTTTTAATTTTTTCAAAAATGTATTGCTGGTAATATTTTTTTCTAAAAAAAAACTATTAATAATGTGTTGCTGATAATAATTTTTTCTTTAAAAATTAATTGCTGGTAATAATTTTTATAAAGCTATATTGCTGGTAATAAAACCTATTTTTACACGTTTTGGCCCTATTTTGGGGATTAACTATTTGCCCATAGCTGGGACCCTAACAGGTGCTACCACCCGGGGTCTGGGTGGACCTAGGAACACCAGCAATTAAGAAGTGATTTCACGCTCCTAAAAGCATCCTGATCAGAGGCCTTGCTGTTGGGCGTAGTTTATCGTCTTACCCAGGATGAAAATAGAGTTTGTAAAATGTTTATCTTGATAAAAAATGTTAGTGATAACTTCAACAATACTACCGTGAGGATTTTAACACTGCTGCAAAAAAAATTCTAAAGAATAACAACAATAAAACACAATGATTGACTTAAACTAAACACTTCCAATATTTTTCAATGCTTAGAGAAGTGCGCGATTTAAGTAAAGAAAAAGTAAAGAAAAGAAACATTGTTTGACAATTTTCAACAATATTTTGGCATTACTTACAAACTTACTCTATTAGTATTAAATTTATATTCGAACCATTGTCCTCGTCTATGTTACGTTGTTATCACAACGTTTCGGTCGTCATGCCTTCCGGTCTTCCTCAGGTGCGTGTGTATACCGATCTTATAAGAACTAGCTACAATATCCCTAGATATGAGTAGTAGAACGAAAACCGTTTAAAACTTACTAAACGGTTCTGTTAAGAGTTCCCTGTTGGTTACTCAGATCGATACACCAGTCGATACACCACAACGTGCCGAAACGTCGTGATGATAACAACAACAAAGATGAGGACAATAGTTCGAAAAAAAGTGTAAATAATGATAACGCTTCATCCCGTAAATTCAGACAAAAATATTTCGATAGTATATTTGCCTTCTTTTTGTGTTTTTAAAAAATGTATAAAAAATCTACAAAAAATTTAAAGTCGCTTAAGAAGAAGTAACTTTGTAGAACAAAATCTTATAATTTTTTGCAAGCGATGTTTGTAAAAATATTTCTAATTTTTAGAAGATTTTTTATTTTATATACGTGTATATACAATTTTTAAACATAATTTGAAGAAGGCAGACATACTCTCGAAATATTGTTAGTGTTGACTGTTGATTGTTGAACATTATTGTCAGACAATATCTTTTCTTTTTCTGTTCTTAAATAAATCCCGTTCTTTTCTTCTCTAAGTATGTTTTAAAAATAGTAATAATAATAATAATAATTAATAATAATAATAATAATAATAATGATGATGATGAGGATGATGATAGTCATTTTTCTCTCAGTGGCTTATTTCAAAGAGTGTTTAGCTTTTTCAAATATCAGAGCGCCACTATAGCAAGATTAAAAAAAAAAAAGTTTCATTTTTGTCGCGTACGATCTTCCGTAGTATCACACTGTTACGGGCCTCCGTCATCTCCTCTTTGCTTTCTCTCTAGCAGTCAACAAACACATCTATTTTACAACCGGGTACACACGCATGCATCCCCCTACACACATACGCACATCGACACATACACATACACATACACATCAACACACACGTATACACAAAGCCTCTCATCTTTATCTCTAAAAATATACAAAAAACACAAACATTATTCGTAGACATGGGAAAGATTAGCTCAAAGAAATTTATACCTATTGGTAAGACAAAAGGTTCTAAAACTGTGAGGTAAGTAATATTTTTTTAAAATATTTACCCGGAAATGTTTGTTTCTTGATGTTGGTACCCGTTGGGGTATTCTTATTTATGTATTTTTTATTTAATTTAGAAAAAAATAATCCTTTATGTTTTTTTTTTGTGTTTGGAAAATATATATTTTTTTTTAAATCGACATGTGTTGTATTTTAAATTTTGAAGTGAAAACTAACATCTACCCGTGAAATTTAGCCCCAAGATGTGATTTTTAAAATTACACAGCTTTTCGTTTTTAAAAATAATATTTTTTTAGAGGGAGAGAGAGAAAAAAAGAAGAAAGCAATAATATGGGGGTTGTTAATTTCATCCCCCAAAAAGGCAGTGTCAACATAGTTTTTACTTTAAAACTTATGAAAAAAAAAAAAAGAGAAAACCTTAAAAATGACATTTTTATTTACACTAGGGGTAACATTTTTTTAAGTAAAAAATATTAAAAAAAAAACAAAAAAAAACGATCCTCGTGTTACCACAAAATAAGTAATATTCATATATATAGTCAGTCAGGCTTTGTTTTCTAATCAAACCGTACACTTTTTGCCCTGATGGGAGTCATCCTGTGCTTTACGTGGGGTCAATTTATTTCGTTTGAACATTACACACTTCTTTGACCTGGAACGGAGCCAAAAGAAAAAAAAATGATGCGTGTGTCGATTGTCAATTTAAAAAGGAATCCGTTTCACTTTTATTTCAATTTCCCACAGAAAATATTAATTCCAGTCTTTATTCATAAAATAAACAAAAAATCCACCTGGAAAAAATAATTACCATTTTTTACGATTCCAAAACACGAGAAATTGTTTAATTAAAAAAACAAAAACTGCAAAAAAAGTGAAACATTTGAATTAAAACTTGACTTATTTATAAATGTATTGTATTTTCCCCATAGGACGATATTTTTTAAATACGAGGAAAATCTATACTAAAAAAAAGAAAGATTACATATTCTTTGTAAAAATGACTTAAGTTTATTTTTAAGTAGTAAGTAGTACATGATACCTTTTTTGTCTGTTTCGTTGATAATTTAAGAATTACATTTATCGCTCAGATTATCCAAAATGCCATATTAATTAATTAATTTTTAAAGTGCTTGTGTGTGGGTTATTAAATTAATAAAGCAAGCGTATTCTACTCTCTCTCTCTCTCTCTCTCTCTCTTTAATATATCATAATAACAACATTTATTTATTTCTGTCTCCCACACAACAAAAAAGCCAAGGTTTTTATATCGTATCAGATACACTTTCAACACTCAACAGCTTCAGGTAACCCCTGAAAAAGATAAGTAAATAAATAAATAAATAATAATGAAACAGGACAACGTGCTTGACATATCATTTTTTCTTTGTCTTTGAAGTAAGTAAGTAAGTAAATAAATAAATTATATAAACATTTTTTTCCACAAAATACTAGGGTAGGGATGAATTTTAAAATATAAATAAATGCGTATTATGTATCGGTAAATCAGCTGTACGGGAAATTATTGATGCATGTCATCACCCAATGTGTGTGTGTGTGTGTGTGTGTGTGTGTGTAAGTGTGTGTGTGTAATTATTGGAGTTGAAGAGTGAAAGCGACAGTGACAATGTACAATATGCTGACACTTATCACTGTATTGAATACAGTGATAATTCTTATGTCTACAGACACACTCTCTCTCTCTCTCGGTATATATATATATATATATATATATATATATATATATATAAAGACAGATTAGACTATAAATATAAGACAGATTAGACTATCATCTGGTTCATACTCCTCCCCAGTTTTTTGAACAGGAGTGGAGGTTTATCCCTTGTTTCCTATTTAGGATTGGGTTTCTGCTTCTATCAACTCTACTTCTACTGACTATGCATGAACTGTAAAATCTTATTGTGTAATTATTTTTTTCCTCTCCCAATAGGAGTAGATAGGTTTGCCTATCGTCCAGTTCACACTCCTCTCTCCAGTTCCTTCAATCCTGTAATTCTGATATCTCCAACCGAAATCTGAAATTTTATTCAGTAATCATTACTATTTTTTCCTCTCCCAGTAGGATGAGAAAGTTTTGACTATCGTCTGGTTCACACTCCTCCCTGGTTTCCCATTTAGTATTGTGTTACCGGTTCCTTCAACCCTGTACTTCTGATATCTTCAACTGAAATGTAATCATTGCTATTTTTTTCCTCTCCCAATAATAGTTCTGCTAGGAATATGGTTGCATAGGGTGAAATGTTGTAAGAGCCAGGGAGCAACCCTATTCCTGGCTCAGGAATGGTGAAATGTTGTAAGAGCCAGGAATAGGGTTGCTCCTAAATTACAACATTTCACCATTCCTGGCAAAACTTCTATTATCAAAAGTGGTAGAAATTTCACCACAAGCAAGGCAATAAAGCCACTAAGACACAAAAGGTTACTGAGAGTGAAAGAAACGGAGACAATAAAAGAGCAGGATTTAAGGAGACAGATGATGATGATCGACACTGCATTTAAAGTTTTGAAGATTATGGTTGGCAAAAAGGAGAAAGCCAGAATAGAGTTCCATAGGTGAAAAGTGAAGAAACTATAAACATAGAAATTATGGTTATAGCCAGGTGCCAGTGCAAGATTTTCATGTTGCCCCTCCCCACTGAATATATCATATGGAGCCTCCCACTACTACGTTTCAATTTTCATAAGGTTATATACATGTAAAATACAAATTTTATTGTAACTTAGCAAGAAGAGACTAACTATAAACTACAAGAAGACAGAATACATGATCATCAGGAAAAGGACGATCCCGAAATGTGATTTGCAGGTCGGGGACACTTAAATCAAGCAGCTGTGTAAGTTTAAATATCTAGGAAGTGTTTTAATGGAGGACAGTAAGTGCAACGCTGAGATCCGAAGACATATTGGAATGGCCAAGGATGCTTTTCAAAAGCTGGACAGAGTACGATGAGACAGGAGAATTTCTTTGGTACCAAAGAAAAGAGAACTGAACTGTTACGTGACATCTGTCTTCCTATATGGCAGTCTCCTCAAAGATGAAGAAGAGGTAGTGGAGATATAGTTTCACAAAAGGATGCTATGGATATCATGGACTGAGTGTGAGCAATGATGAGGTCTTAGAAAGGATGCAAAGAAGGAGGAAGCTTATACTTAACATCAGGAAGAGGCAGCTGAAATTTCTGGGACACATAATGAGGAAGGAGGTCCTGGAGAATCTGATACTCATGGGTCGAATAGAAGGAAAGAGAGACAAAGAAAAACACCATATGACATACCTAATGGGCTTGAGCAAGTGGATGACCGAGCGTGTGAGCAACGATGAGGTCTTAGAGAGGATGCAAACAAAGAGGAGGCTTATACTTAATATCAGGAAGAGGCAGCTGAAGTATCTGGGACACATAATGAGGAAGGAGGGCCTGGAGAATCTGATACTCACAGGTCAAATAGAGGGAAAGTGAGAGAAGGGAAAGCAACGCATGACATACTTGGCAGGATTAAGTGAGTGGATGACAGAACGTGGTCTGGGGGAGGTAGCAGAGGGACAAAACTTATTGATAACTACAAGGGATGGAGGAAGTGGAGAGCCATGACCATGTACATCCTGAATGGACATGACACATAAAAAGAATTATGTACAATGACAGATGATATGCAATATAGGTGAACAATTCAACGAGAAAAATTGAAAATAAATAAAATGTACCTAAATAGAAATTAGAGACGTCATATTTGGTCAGTCCATTTTAAATAAATGTCATAATAGATCATTTCATCTAAAATTAATGTCATAATAGATCATTCCATCTTGAATAAATGTTATAATAGATCATTCCATATTAAATGTCATAATAGATCATTCCATCTTAAATGTCATAATAGATCATTCCATCTTAAACAAATGTCATAATAGATCATTCCATCTTAAATAAATCAGCAATGTTTTACCATTAACTTGAGATTTTTCTTGTTAAAAAGTTGAAGAATTTTAACACATTCAACATTATCTGTCCTGGGTATGACGATAAGCTACATCCGTGTCCTGGGTAAGACGATAAACTATGTCCAACAGCAAGGCCTCTGATCAGGAGGTTTTGAGGAGAAATTGCTCTTAACTGCTGGTGTTCCTAGGTCCACCCTGACCCGGGGTGGTAGCACCTATTAGGGTCCCAGCTATGGGCAAATAGTTAACCCCAAAACTGAGGTAAAAGACATTATGAAAGTGTAAAAATAGGTTTTAATACCAGAAATACTTTGTAAAAAATCATTACCAGAAATCAATTTTTCAAGGGAAAAAAAAAACTATTACCAGTAATATATTTTTTAAAAACAAATATGACCAGCAATACATTTTTTGAAATAATATTGCTAGCTAGACATTTTTTAGGACAAAAATATTACCAGAAATAGATTTTTGACAAAACAAAACATTACCAGGAAAAAAAAGTTGTTTGCATTAAATAACCCATTGGTGTTGTATGCTGTAAAACAAAACAAACCAAACATTCTTGTGTAATCGTTCAATCCACTCGTCATTATGGATAAAAAATAGTGAATTTTATATAGTGTTTTTTCAAGACTTTGCATGAAAAAAAACCCCCCAAAAAACCAAAATGACATCAAAATCTGCAAAAATTTTTCATCCTTCAAGAGTCGGTTAAGTTTAGTTTAATTTGTAATGTATATAAAAAACATAGGTAGTAAAAAAGCAAATGTTGATAAGATAGTGAGGTCACAAAGCACTGCTCAGGACCCCCAATCAGCTCCTTGACTGGTGCAGTTTGGCCTTGGTTACAAGTAGCAATTTCAACAGTGAAATTATGGGACCTATCTGCCAATGTAGTATGATGCTTAAATTTGTGAAGTTGAGGTGGCCAGGAGTAAAGCCCATCAAAACAATTATCATGAAAATGTTTAAAGAAGAGGCTACATTACAGCAGTGGGAAAATGATTGAAACTGAGATGCCAGGTGAGGATTGATAACATTGCTGATTCATCTTTGGATTTTATCAAGAATCTCTAAATATAAACCAGAAGCACCAAACCAGATGTGGCAGCAATATTTGATACATGGATGAATAATAAACTTGTAAATGTGCAAAATATATTCTGGTGAGAAAAATTAGTGAATTTACTTCCTTAGCAGCAGACTTAACAGTTGATTCAATATAATCATTCCACTTCATGTCAGTGGAAAACCAAGAACGTGTAATGAGTTGCTCTTTTGGAGGTTAGCATCAGCCATATTGATAGAAGGTAAAAAGAGATTCAAAATCAAATTAGCCATTATCATGGATGCTCTTTTTGTTTAACTGAATATGAGATTTTTTTTATATGTATTCATAGGGATGGGAATGTTTTAAATTTAAAAATTTTTTTTTTACTGAATATGTAAATTTTTTTTAAGAGAACTTTGATACTCACAAGATGCATTGAAGACACTCAGTGTTGACATCATTGTCCACTCATATTGTGTATATTTAGGCAGCAATTTTTCATTGATGCATGTTTCATTAAATAAATGTCTCGTCTTTCAATGATAATCTTATTAAGCTTATCAGACAATATGAAAGGAACTTACTTAAAATAAATAGACAAAACTTGTCTATATTATTTTATGAAACATGCATCAATATATATATATATATATATATATATATATGTATATAAATAAAAAGAAAGAATAGTAAGATATATAATCCGGTGTTCTTATAGATATTTTTATTTTTACAAAATAGTGCTCAATGTAAATTTACAGAGCATTAAAAATTATAAATTAATTTGATTTAAAATATGTTTTTTTTTGCTACACAGTTCTAACCATGTTTCAAAAATGAAGCTAAAAGCCCCGAATTTAATTTTGTAATTAAATTAAAGACATTAGTTCCATTTCATCCTCAAGCGAATTTTGGAGTAACTTTTAAAATTCAGGGCTTTTAGCTTCCATTTTTGAAACATGGTTAGAACTGTGTAGCGAAAAAAAAACATATTTTAAATCAATTAATTTATAATATATATATATATATTTAGTTGGATTGATGCGAGTTTGTGACTCTGGATTTCACGACCTTTGTGATCGTCAGACAAACTGATTAATTTTTAAATTTTAGATTTATTTATGATTGCGTATATTGTTTTTTTTTATGGTAGTGGGAGGAAAAATTGGCGTCAGAATGCCACTCATATATACGCAGACACACATACATGCACGTTCACGCATTGCAGCTCACACAAACATAAACATATATGGACAGTGTGGTACTGGGTGTATATGCGCATCCATGTGTCATTGCGTGCATACATACGCAATTGGTCGCTGTATTCAATGTTGGAATTGTGTAATAATATATATAATATATAAGTAATATATATAAAAATTGTATATATATATATATATATATATATATATATATATATATATATATAGGATTAATACAAATATAAAATTTATCACTTTTTTCTGTAGCTTATATTCAGCACTCTGACTCCAGAGTTTCATAGATGAACCCTTGTGTAATCGTTCAATTCACTCATCAGGAGATCTCACCAAATGTCTTCTGATTTTCTCTTTTTTTATTATTTTTTAAAAAGAATAATTTATGTACTTTTTTATTTGTTATTAGGTTGATTTTCTCTTTCTCTTCTTTGTGTGCGTTTGTGTAAGCCTGTACATGTGTGTTTGTGCACACACATACATATACATACATACATACATACATACATACATATATATATATATATATATATATATATATATATATATATATATATATATATATGAAAAGTGTATATAAATATAAATAAATATATATATGTATAATTATATATTATATATATGGTACTTATTAGAAAGCGCTCAATTTAAATTTCAACATTTCAAAATACAAATGCATATGTATAGACATAACACCACCCGTATACATACATATGTCATAGCCGAAACTGCCTACTAGTATGTATATGTGTCTGCATACATCGATGTTTGCATTAGTACGATGAATGACAAAACGACGAAGTTTCCCCCACCACTTCCACAATAGCACCAATACCGTAAATCTACATAAACCCAAATTTTAAAAACATTAATCAGTTTGTCTGATTCATCGCTAAATTTGAAAAACCCAGGGTCACAAACTCACATCTATCCAACAAATATATATATATATATATATTTATAAATTAATTGATTTAAAATATGTTTTTTTTTCACTACAAAGTTCTAACCATGTTTCAAAAATGTGAGCTAAAAGCTCCAAATTTAATTTTTTAATTAAATTAAAGACATTAGTTCCATTTCATCCTCAAATTTTTTGAATTCAAATTCAATTTTGAAAATTTTTTGAAAACATGGTTATACTATATATAGCGAAAAAACCATATTTTAAATCAATTAATTTATAATATTAATGCTCTGTAAATACATACATTAAAAAAAGAAAATATCTATAAGAACACCAGATTATATATCTTACTGTTCTTTCTTTTTTATTTATATATATATATATATATATATATATATATATATATAAAATAATTAATTTTTATTTTTAATCCACTACTTGAAATGCTATTATTTTGGATACTCATATTTGAAATAGTTGCCCCATTTTTATTTTTACTTTAAACAGTAAGTATTATGCCTATCGGCTGGTACAGTCGAGAAATCTTAACAAAGAGGATGTTTTCTCCAGCAGGAATTGAACCTGAATCCCCCTTTGTAAGATAAACCCCTGTTTGATGCAGTGTGCTTTAACACTTGTCTACAAAGAGTGCCACAGTTCAGCAAGGCTCTGTTCTCCCTTTTAAGAAAATGAAATACATCTACAATTACCTATCATACTTATCCTTTCTCCACCCTGAAGTAAGGCTTTTCAGGTCAGGTTAATATGTTTATTTTCATTTTAACAATGTCTGAAAATTCAGCATTTAAATATGATGGAATTTTTTAATTTTTTTAGAGACATAAATATATGTTCTAATATCTGGTGATTTTCTAAACGTAGCCTAGATGTGGCACAAGGCCGAAAGTATGGAGCACTCAGTGAGGATCAAACCCACTACTCACTTATAATTGATTTAGCAAGGCAAGCTTGGTAATGATTACACCATATCAAAATGCCCAAACTTGGTGGTATGTTGTCCAATAAATATTTTTAGTGTATATGCATCTGTAAGTATTTAATAACAGGGTGGAGTTTCTGAACTTTTTTTTTTTCACTTTGTCTTTGTGCATTCAGCAAAGTTTTGTTTTGCTTTCCATCATTATATTCCATTTTATATTTAGGCTCAACTTTTTTCATTTCTTTCACTTCCAAAATATCCAAGGTCTGATTAAAAAATATTATTTGCTATGGTAACGGAGCTAAAGTACAAAATCTGAAGCCAGTTGGCACAGATTGATCTTTAATTCTGACAAGTGTACATGCTAAGTTATAACCTCACTTACTTCCATTGTTTATAGCAGTGTTTGGAAGGAAAGTGTGTAGAGTGTGGTCGTCACATCACAGAGGTTCTGTCATTGGCCATGTTCTGTCATTGTGCAGCAGTTTTTGGCTAAGGACAACATTCCCCAGGTCTGACAACCACTGTATTTCCCAGATTTTGCCCATTGGGACTTTTTCCTCTTCATAAATTAAATCCCATTTTAAAAGGAACAAGATTTCAAGATGTTGAAGAAATCCAAGAGAATGTGTCGAGGAAGCTATCCAAAAAAATACTTCCATCAATGGAAATGACACTGGGTAAAGTGTGTTGCTTCAGAAGTTGACTATTGAAATTAGTTTTCTCTTATAGCACCAGTCCTGATACTTTTTTTTTTTTTTAGAAAGGACAGTGCTATTACAGCACTTGCTCAGGCTCAAGGATATTTTGTGAATATTGCTACAATTGGTATTCTGTAGAACCAATATATGCTATAGTAGAGTGACCAGTAAATATAAGCTCCGCTTTAATATAGACACTGCAGTTCAAAAGTTTGAAGCCACCCCCAGAATTAGCATGCGATGAACGTGACAGAAGAATGAAAAAAAATATGAAAATGATCTCTTAGAGGCATTGCAAAAAAGAATGGGATCAATTATCAAACTTATACTTTGAGAAACTTTTGCAACAAATGCCAAAAATTTGTGCTGAAGTAATCAAGACTAAAGGAGGATATTTTGACGAGAACAAAATTTAATCATAAAATTATTTTTTCTTTTTGTCATAATAAAATTTTTAATAAAAAATTATGTCTCACTTTTTTTAACCATGTATAATAATTTTCTTTTATTTAAAGAACAAAACAACTATTTTTTAGAGCAATTTTAAAAATTACCAGGGGTTGGCTCAAACTTTTAAACTGTAGTGTGTGTGTGTGTGTGTGTGTGTGTGTGTGTGTGTGTATATATATATATATATATATATATATATATATATATATATATATATATAATGAATACAGAACCCTTAAAAATGCATTTGTTCAGGTGATGATTTATTTTTGTTCTTCAGACGTCCATCACTTCAACCAAATTTTACAAAAAAAAAATGGAGTTCAATATATTCAGATAGTCACAAGGAAAAGAAAAAAAGGAAAAAGTTTTAATATTAAAGGGAAAGAAAAAATTTTAAAAAATTTATATTTCAATATAATCAAATTTTTTTTAGGAACTTTTTAATTAAATTTGTTAGACAAATGGAAAGGGAAAGAGAAGGAAAAAAAGGTTTAAAAAACCAGTCGACAGGGGGGATCTATTCATTATTATATTGCTCTATTCTTAAAAACATTGAGCTCTCTTTTGGATTTATATCCTCCTTTAATTATCCCTAATAATCATTGTTTTATATATATATATATATATATATATATATATATTAAAATTTAAATTTTTATTTAGGCAAAATCCTTCTTTTATGCATATTTCATTAAAACGACAGACAAAAGGTGCTTTTATTTAGTCTTTTATAAATTTCTCATGTATCTAATTTTTTTTTTTCTTTTTTGGATGATAAATTATATAAAAACTGTCCGAATATATTATGATATTATATCCATGTTCAAAAAACTGTATTAATAAGTGTTGGTTTGTTTGTTTTTTTATTAATAAAATTTTTCCATTAATTTTATCCTTTTTTTGCATGTAGATCAAGTGGTTCTCAAACTTTTTTTTTTAACATGGACCCCTTTCCCTTCTTTTTTTTATCTTGGTGGACCCCTTCATAGCTATTGGACATAAGAACAATTTTTTTCTATTCTTCACTAATATAAATTTTAAGGTTTTAATTATCAAAGAAATAATATAGTAATTAAGCTTTATTTTTAAATGAAAAACTTTAATTTAATACAAATAAAATATTCTACTATAATTATAATAATAATTATTATTACTATTTTTAATTAACACAACAATTGTGTTTTGCCTGTGGACCCCGGAAATATTACATGGACCCCTAGGGTCCATGTAGAATGATTGATTACCACTGATGTAGATGATGCTATTATATTAGTTTTGTCAACAAGTATGTTATAATTTTATTCTTTTAGGTCATCTTGAATATTTAAATGAGATCTAATTGAGCTATTCTCAATTTAAAGGTGTAGAAAATTAGTCTGCATGTTAAATATGTTGTTTTGTGGCCTATATAATTATTTATTTTTTTGATTGTTGAGGAATACAATTCCTTAATGGGTATTTAAATTTGTAAATAATATTTGCCCTATTTAATTTTGTTCTAAAGGTGAATTATTATTCTCCTTTATAAGGTTAGAGGTTTTTTTTTTTTTATAATAAATAATTAATCTAATTTTTTTGCTATTGTTAACTGGTGTTATGCATTTTTTATAATGTTCTTAATTCTGCATTCATCCTGTTTATAATATATATATTTGAATTTTAAAAAATATTAATTAAATTATTTTAAAATCTTAGTGCATGATGATTTGTATTTTCAATTTTCACTTAGTAAATGTAGTCTTTGCTTAATAACTTAATAACCTTAAGAGGTCAAAGTTTTAAAGAATTTTAAAAAGATTTTTTGAAACTTTATGAATTATTATACTTAAAAGAAAATGAAAACAATTCTTGTAAAAATTCATTATTCATCAAAATAAATTTTTTTCTTCAGACTAATTCATGCACTAAGATTTTAAAAATAATTTTTAATATTTTTTTATGTCTATAAACGTGCCTATTTTGAAAGTATGGGTGACCATACACAACATTATCAGAAAATAAGATCGATGACTATAGTAAATTTAAAGTCAACATTCTCAAAATTAGATGACAGAATATTTCTAACATTTTTAAGTACTTGAAAAATTATATAAAAAAAGCATTCACCGATCATTTTCTTCAATTATGTTTTAACAGATTTAGTCTCCATAGAACAACAATAAACCTGTCAACACCTGATCAGTGCTTGTTGAGTGTGTTATAGACAAGCATATGGTTGCAAGAAAGAAATATGACAACAGCAGAAATAGATTTACGAGATTTATTTCAACAGGAACGTGAGGGTTTGAGACAGCTACCTTGTGGTATAGTTCATAAGCCGGCTTCGGATCTGGGTCGATCTCTCATAGTAGTTCACACAGGTTCATGCTGGTGCTCCCCTGCTGACCACTCGGCCTGACCATGACAGGTCTCTTCCCTGGCCTCCTGTTGACTGCCGTTGTACTTCCCTGTGACCCCTTTTATGGCGTTTTTTTATGGCTTAACAGGCTCGAAAAATGAAGCGAGTATAATTAGGAGGGAAGCATTTTTACTGGACGAAAAATAGAACACTTTAAATATTATTTTATTTTTCGACCGGAACTCGTGCGTCAGGAACATTTGTAAATGAAGATAATGGTCATTTTGTGACGGGGCTTTGTCCCGTTCACATCCGGTTCTCACTCTTGAGTATGTTAGTTTATTTGCCTGTAAATCAGCCGAGATATGTCTTATTTTATTTTATAACAAGTGATTGACAAGCTGTGAAAAACATGTAAACTACTGCTACTGTTTGTTTTAAAAATTTTTGTAAGATTTTTTTTAATTCAGAGAATTACATTGTGATGAAAGGTGACTAAAATAGGGCACTTATCAGCTATTTTAGAAAAATATGAAAAACACCAATTCTAATCAATAATTTTTGTTTGAAATACACCAGAGTATTTTGCTTACTGGAAATAGTAAGTTTAATCCTTTAGCTTTCAATTAAAGCTAAATGAAAGCTACAAGAAAGCTTTTTCATCTATATAAATTTAAACCTTAGGTATCATGGAGGTTCCGATATATATATATATATATATATATATATATATATATGTATATGTATTGCTCTGTTTAGATATTCTAGGCATTGAACACTTTAATTTACTGTGTAGGCAGGTGTTTGCCTTTTGGTCTTTGTTTTTTTTCTTTCCTTGTTTGGGTTTTTTCTTATCTAAAATACGTTGTCTGGCAAGTTGTCTGTTGGTCACGTAAACTTTATTGGGTTTTTTAGCACTTTATAACACTACAGTTCAAAGGTTTGAGGCCACCCTCAAGTAAAAAGTAGTTGTTTTATACTTTAATTTGGATAAAACTGTTATATATGGTTAAAAAAAGTGAAACTTTTTATTATAAATTTTATGATGAAAAGAAAAAAGAATTTTATGTTTAAATTTTGCTCTCACCAAAATATCCTGCTTTAGCTTTGATTACTGCAGCACAAATTTTTGGCACCTGTTACAAAAGTTTCTCAAAGTATAAGTTTGATAAATGATTCCATTCTTTTTTAAATGACTCCAAGAGCTTTTTTCATTTTGTTTTCATTCTTCTGTCAAGTTCTGGTGGCTCTGAACTTTTTGAACTGTAGTCTGTCTATATATATATATATATATATATATATATATATATATATATATTTTAATTTCAAAATTTTTTGTTTTATTTTAAGACATTTTATAATTTTATATTTCTTTTATAGATATAAATATTTAAGTAAATGCTCTGTTTATAAAAATTTTTTAACAATTCAGGCCGGTAAATGTTGTTTTAAACTGTTTTTTTTAATTGAAATTTATTAAATATTTGTTTCTATAAAAGAATATATAAACATAAAAATGTCTTAAAATATTATATATATTTCTAATGTTTGACTATTTGCTTTAATTTCTGGTTAAAATAAAGACAAAAATTGTCCAACATGTGGATATTTTTTATTAAGTTGGTTCTAAATATTATATCACATGAGCCATCTTCAGAATAGTTATACAGACATGAAAAAAAGATATCCACCGTCAAAAATGATATTTTTTTATTTTGACATAGAAAATTGCCTATGCGAAATAAATTGTCAAATCTATAGCAGACTTTTTATCAAGCTAAGTTCAAGATCTTTTTTCTATGATGTCATGCCATGTTCTAAACAGTGATTACAAGTAGAACCAATGTTTGATGCAGTATAATGTGTTGTGAGTAGTTTGAAATGTTTTTTGTTGAATGTGGGTTGCTTCATTTTAATATAAATGGCCTTCAACTATCTGAAGGTTCTTTTTATAATATACATGCACACAGTAAAAAAGTATTGGAGGCCATCTATATTTCTCTTGTTGGAACAATTATAACTTTTTCCTTATATATATATTTCATTTTTGGAAGTGTTATCTGATGATCCAGTGTCCCTTTAAAAGGGCTCTGGTGAAATAAATTATTATAATGGAACCTTTTTGTTGGTCTGTTTTTTTTTTTTTTATATATATATATATATATATATATATTATTCCAATGATTCATCTGAAATTTTCTCCCCCCCAATCTATGTGTAAATAGCAGGACAGGCTAGGGTTTTATAGCCTTGGATGGCAACTGGTCTGGGAGAACGACAGCTCTGAATTCAAAACCTGCTGAAGGTTGTTTGGGAACTTTCCAATGGCAGGTAGACAATTGCAGGTCTCTGTATTCCGCCCTTCAAAAAAATTTTTTGGTTCTTTGACAAAGCTTTTGCCACTAAATCAAATCACATGTGCTGTTGTCTGGCTGTCGGTTCCTAAGAACTGAGTTGCTTGACCCTCTTACATTATAAAACGAGAGGAGAGTTCATGATATATATATATATATATATATTTATGGAAAGAACATAATTTTTCTATATCAGAACAATTCTAGGAAAATCTATGACAAACACTTAGTTTTATATAAATTGTTGTTACAGTGTAACAGGTTCTTACAACATTTCACCTTTCTTGGCAGATTTTCTATTATATATTTATATTATATATTTCTATTGTAGTGTAGGATATTTAATAACAAGAGTGATAAAAAAATAACCAAAAAGAAAAAGAAACTAAATGAAGTTATATACCCAATTATATATTAAAAAATATTTAATTTAAAATTTCAGCGGCCCATCTCCTTCATGACCAATGCAAAATATATATAGCTGTCAGATTTATTCAAATTTTAATTTCATTATTGGAAACATCTTTAATTAATTCTCAAGAAATGATTATTATTTTAATTATAATTGAAGAAAATGTTTTTTATTTTATGATAATTTAAATCATTAGTTGAAATAATTTTTATAATTATCTTCAGGAGAAAAATGAATATTTATTCCAGTTATTGATGTGTGAAAAAACATGTGTGTGGGTGTGTAAAAATTGAGATATAATAAAAATATATATATATATATATATATATATATATATATATATATATATATATATATATATATATATTCATTTCATTTTGAATTTGTAGGTCTGATGAATTGGATCATAATTACAATTCCAATGTAATAAATTATAACCATGGAATATTAATTTTTAAGCCTTTTTTATTATATTAAATATATATATATGTGTGTGTGTGTAAAAAAACAATATAAATAAAAGATTTTAAATCAATTTTAATATTTGATATTATAGGATCCACCAACAGATTTATTCCTATCTATCTATTTATCTATCTATCTATATATATATATATATATATATATATATAAAAAAAGAGAGAGAGAAATAAATTCAAATTAGGAGATCAGCATTAAATTTTTTACTACTTTTGGCTTCAACCTTTCAGTATCTTCAGGAGATTTCGGTCGATTGATTCCCTAATACTTTATTTATTTGTTTAAACATTATTTTTAATGGATACTAATATTTGAGTAGATGCACTATTTTTTATTATTAAACAGTATATTTATTTATTTACATCTACCTGCCTGAATATTTGAGAAATCTTCTGTCTATTTGAGACGAGGTATTGCAACTATTTACATTGTTCAGACTGTTCTCCTCATCTTGTCATATTCACAACATTTTGACTGTTGTATTGCCTTGTATTGATATACATTAGAATTATGAACTAAACCCTTTATTTTGTCCACCAGGGTAGATTGTTCTAGTTCCACATGCCATGCCTTTTCTGGATATTTCCGTTTCAGTTATTTCCCTTTAGTAACTCAACTCTCCAAGTTTTCTGTGGCCAGGTATTGAACTCACAACACTTTTGGGTTAAGTCAATGGATTAGTTCAACCAATGCTTTCATCCACTGGGCCATGTGTCCTTGAGGACAATCTACCCTGGTGGATGAAATAACGGGTTTGGTTTGAAATTCCAATGTAAATCACCTGAAGAAGGCTGGAGCATACAATGGACAAAACATTGTGAATATGACGATAAAAATGAGGACAACAGTCTTAAGAATGTAAATAGTGTATATATATATATATATATATATATATATTTGTGTATTTAGATTGCATGTGAAAAAAAAAAAAATAAATAAAAGCACCTTATCTGTTGTATTCAATGAAATGTACACATTAGTTAGCAAACTTCCCGAAGCAAGTCCGCCAGGTATATCCTGTGCTTACTATATATATCTACCGATATAGTCATATTATTCAATCTACTCAGAACCTGTTCCATACTATTCTTTAGCTCCTTCTTAATACAAGTGCCAAATACCTATATTATCCTGATAGACGGTGATGATTTTTACTCATTCCAAAACTTTCTCAATAACCTTTTGGAATATGTGGTGCTGGATGTTTTAATTACAAACGGCAGATAAGTCACCTTAAAAGACCTATAGGAGTGTTTAATGTTGCAACTTCATTAAAATGGTTGTCAATTTTAATCTAATTATACGCTACTTCTGAAATGATTCATCCTTATGGAACTTATTTTATTTATATCAAGACTATTGTCCCCCTCTTTGTCATATATTTTTTTTAACGTTTGAAGATTTTACATCCGGCCTTCTTCAGGTGGTTGGAATGTTGAACTGAACCCTTTATTTTGTGGAATTAGAAACAGTCTACCCCAGTGATGTGAAATAATGAAAGGGTCAGTTATCAAATTCCAACCACCTGAATAAATGCAATTTAGATTTTAAGAAACATTTCAAATAAAAATGGCATTGAAGATGAGGACAATAGTCCAAATAATGTAAATAATATATGCTACTTCCAAATCAATTTTGGTGAAAAATTTAATGCCAGCAAACTTGTGACAGGTTGTTTCAATATGTTGTGGTAAACCCTCCTACAGTAGAATGAACTCTTCCTCCTATCATAAATACTAACTGTGAGACTTCCTAGGATAGAGTCATAGGAGAGTCACAGAGCAGACGAAATGCAGTGTAACCTGACCGTTCGGACAGACACTTCTAACTGCTTATTACTAACACTCTTGCTTTGTATATATCGGTTATTTCAATACACTTGTTCAACCTACCTTTGTCTTCCGTGTCATTCTTTCTGGCCTCTAAACAGGCCACAACACAATATTTGGCAATGGGAAGGAGTCTGAACATATCTGGCAATTTACACCAACTTTTGTAGTCACTAAAAATCCTTAAATCTCCATTAGTTTTGCATACACAATTGGAGAAGCCCAGTTGCTACTTTCCTAGCTGACCTTCTCCAATATTCCTTGTTTAGTCATTTTATTAAGTTTCACTAACCACAGGAAAGTGAACTGGAACTTTATGAGACTGAAAATATACTATTTGGATATTCTCTTTGAGCTGAACACTCGTCTCGTAATCCTTTAAAAATCCAATTTCAGGTTTCTCTAATTTCATTTAACTAATTAACATTGAAGTGTCTACTCTTAACATGTCATCTCCCAGGAGACCATCAGCTTTTATGCACTCCACAACTATTGCTGGTATTACCTCGAATTGAGTCTATGTCTTGAACATTTACTCAAATCATCCAAGTGTTTTAATAACTGACCTGTCAAATTTTTTTCAATTGCAGATAGGTCCTCTTTAAATTTGGTCTTCTCTTTTTCTCCCAAAAATTCTTGGGTATTAGGGTTACATCATTACCCGTATTCACTTGCATTAGTGTTATGGTAATTTACCCACACATGCATGGACTCTCCCAGCTATAAATAGGAGCAGGTACTGCCTTTTGGAGAGGGAAGTTTCCAGCAGTCAGCTCTGATAGTTGGGCTGAACATTCTTGCTGTAACACTCTCGTTTGTATATGTTTGTATTACTGTTTCTGTTAATATATTTGTTTAACTCAATTCCTCTCTTGCGTCTTTATTTCTGGCATTAATACGGCCACAGCAATTAATAAAGTCGTTCTATTTATTTTTACCCTTTCTCTGCTCTTGTCTATTGCTTTTACTTCATAAATTTATGTGTTTCTTGATCTATCTTCTCCACTTCTACCATTTTTTTTTTTATATTTGCATACTGACTGGAATTTTTTTTTCTGCACTTAAAACATGTCTTTCCAAAAACTGGGCATTGATATGTGTTTGTCTCATGTTCTTTGTTACTAAAATGGCATTTATGTAAACTTTCCATAGTGCCGTATTTCTCCATGCTAGTCTTAAGGATATTAAATGTCTAAATTAACTCTAGCTGCTGTAAAAATTCAAAACTCATTTCAATATTCATGTTCTGGACTTGAAGCTGTTCCAAAACTTGTACTTACTCGAGACATCATACAGTCCTTCAATTAGCCTTAACTATATTAATTCCTCTTCTGTAGACATCAGTCCTGTACCCAATTTTTCAAATTCGGAGTACCTCAGTGCTTCTTTTATCCTGTGAATGTACTGTTTAATGGTTGCATTTTGCCTGATTTCAAGAAACTTTATCCTCTCAGCTATGACCAATTTCCTTTCTGGACATACATTTGCTTGTACAATATTGGCAATTTATTCAAATGTCATGTCTTCTAACATCTTCGGATATGCTATTACGGAGATCTTTTTTGCTGCCTTACAAACTGCTGATGCTAGGGATAAATCCATTATTTCATTTATTCCACTTCTATATTTGCTCTCTCTCTCAATTTCTTGACTCTTGCCAAGGCTGTGAAACGTCTCATCCATGCCTCCACAAGCTCTGGATTCTCTAATGAGGTTAGATAACCAATTGCCGACGCCATGTTGTGTCGTGTATAGTTCATCATAAGTATGCGATGTAGTCAAGGGGAGATAACTAACTCCTGAATGTAGAACTCTTTCCATTTATATAGCATCACATTTGCATATCACCACACTCTTCATATCTGCTTTCTTTTCATCTCTCTTTCTTTCTCTTCCTCTATATTTTCATCTCTCTTTCCCTCTTTGACTCTCTACATTTCTCTTTCTTTCTCTTCCTCTATCTCTCCATCTTTCTTTCTTTGTGTTCCTCTATCTCTTCATCACTCTTTCTTTCCCTTCCTTCCTCTTCATCTCTCTCCTCCTCTTCTTCTTCTTCTCTCTCTCCATCTTTCTTTTCTCTTCTTCTCTCCCCTTTTTTAGATGATGTAACATTTAATATTGAAAATAGAAAAATATTTCTCTAAGTCTGCTTCCAATCTATCTATCTATCTATCTATCTATCTATCTATCTATCTATTTTGGTCTCTTTATTATCTATCTATTTTGGACTCTTTATTATCTGTCTTAGTCTCTTCATTATATATTTATCTACTTTGGTCTCTTCATTATCTATCTATCTATCTTGATCTCTTCATTATCTATTTTGGTCTCTTCATTATCTATCTATCTATCTATCTATCTATCTATCTATCTATCTATCTATTTTGGACTCTTTATTATCTATCTATCTATCTTAGTCTCTTCATTATATATTTATCTACTTTGGTCTCTTCATTATCTATCTATTTTTGTCTCTTCATTATCTATCTATTTATTTACTTTGGTCTCTTCATTATCTATCTATCTATCTATCTATCTATCTATCTATCTATCTATCTATCTATCTCAGTCTCTTCACTATCTATCTATCTATCTATCTATCTATCAGTGAATCGTGA
>CAHIKZ030001730.1:757500-762500 GCA_903632075.3 Acanthosepion pharaonis | reverse complement strand
CAAAATCATCTACACTGCCTTGTGGGTGATGAACTATTTTTCGCCTTGCAACCACTTTCCAACAGACAAAACATTGCAAGTCTTTCACTACTCTGTCACTCTTTCCATGAAAAGTGTTCATCTGTACTACATTCTTCAGTTTTATCAGTTCTAACTGTCACAGCTAAGACCCACCATGCCGTATACAAATTGTAGCGAACAACCTTCATAATCCATTGGTGAGATGTAAGTTCCACTCGATCAGTTGCTACTTTGTAGAACCAACTCCCCAAAGGATGCTTCCCTGATCACTATTGTTAATCTTCACAAGTTGTCCCCCTTGATGAGTTTTCAACCGAAAGGGGGCTGAGGGGACTTTTTGCGAACGTGGAGGACGAAGAAGTCAAATAAAACATTCTCTTTCTATTACGTGTTCAAGTTCCTGTAAATTAACTTTACAACTATAATCTTTCACATCTAGGGTTAACCATAGTATTCCCCATATATCTTTATAAACTGTGCCTCTTACTTCTTACTCTGTAACACTCTACCTTGATTGTCTCTTGGGCCTTGCATAGGGTGAACATTATTGTAAAAAAAACATCTGATTACTACACTATTATGTAAGAGTAAACTTGCTTAGCTGGACTATTAAAGTGAGTCTGATTCTTTCTGGACGCTCAATACATATGACCTTATGTCAGACTAAGTTAAGCTTAATAAATACCTAAATGAGATGTACATTCAGAAATATTTGCTACCTTCCCATTCACAGCCTCAATCTCCCTATCTGTGTGTCATCAATCGATTCACTATTGTCCACAAAGGCCCACCTGTTTATATCCATTTTATTGTTTTGTTTACCTGTCTTTTACCTGCTGATCAATTGTCCTGGTGAGTAGTGGTTAGTATGCTAAACAAATTCAGTATTTTTTTTTATTTATGTGCTTTCTTCTCATTCAACTCTACTGTGGCTCTTATCAAACAAAACGGAGACTCTGCCTGAATTTCTGGAATAAAGCGTTGTCATTATGTACAGACTAATGTCCTTATCTTTGTTGCTAATATCACCTGATCTCCTTTCTATCTTAATTTCTGGGCTGAGGAGTTTATCATTATTTACATTCAAACTAATATCCTCATCATTGTTATTATCAACTGATCGTCTTCTATATGAATTTCTGAGATGAGGTGTTATCATTATTTACATTCAGACTAATATCCTCATCTTTGTTGTTATTATGACTTGATCGTCTTCCATATGACTTTCTGAGATGAGGTGTTATCATTATTTATATTCAGACTAATATCCTCATCATTGTTATTATTATCACCTGATCACCTTCTGTCTAAATTTCTGGGATGAGGAGTTATCATTATTTACATTTGGAAAAAATTTCTCATCTTTTTAAATTAATTGAAGTTCAGATTTGCATTTAGGGGAATATACTATCAATTCAAACCAAAATACTTTAATTATTAGGTAATTGAATGACAAAGAGGAAAAATGTCTATGTAACACGTTTCGTCCTTTAAAAAGGACTTCATCAGACAAATGCAATGTTCTTATTGATGGAATTATACATATGTAGGGAGGAGGGGAAATATAAACATTGTTTATAATTAGGCACCAACAATAACACTGAAGATGTCTTCTGGCATCGACAGTAGAATGAGAACAATCTATTGTTGTGGATAGAAAAATAGATCAGTTCAAAATGACATGATGGTCCTCAGCTTTGAGTTATACTAGAAGATGGTTTGATAATACAATGCGTGAAACAATGTGATTATAATAATCAAGATAAGAGCACTTGTTCTTCTTTTTTTTTTCTTCTATGTGTTGTATCTGTTCAGGATGTGGGTGATTGTGGCTCTCCACAATTTCTCATCCTTTGTAGCTTTTAATAAATTTTGTCTTTTTGTTATCACTCTTAAACTCTGTACTGCCATCCATTTAAACAAGCTTCTTCTTCTTCTTCTTCTTCTATGTGCTGTGTTCCTTCAGGATGTGTGTGATTGTGGCTCTCCTTCTTCCCATCCTTTCAGCTCTTAATAAATTTTATCTCTTTGTTATCCTCTTAAATCTGTCCTGTCATCCATTTAAAAAAAAGCTCATTCTTCTTCTTCTTTGTGCTGTGTTCCTTCAGGATGTGGGTGATTGTGGCTCTCCACAATTTCCCATCTTTTGTAGCTTTTTAATAAATTTTATCTTTTTATCAATCTTAAACTCTGTTCTGTCACCCATTTACACAAACTCATTCTTCTTCTTCTTTTCTGCTGTGTTCCTTCAGGATGTGGGTGATTGTTTTCTCCACAATTTCCCATCCTTTGTAGCTTTTAATAAATTTTTATCTCTTTGTTATCACTTTTAAACTCTGTCCTGTCATCCATTTACACAAAATTCATTCTTCTTCTTCTTTGTGCTGTGTTCCTTCAGGATATGGGTGATTGTGTGAATCAATTTTAGTGATCTTTTTGTATATTTTTTAATAAATTTTATCTCTTTGTTATCCTCTTAAACTCTGTTCTGTCATCCATTTACACAAACTCATTCTTCTTCTTCTTTTGTTGATATCTGCTTTGTTCCTTCAGGATGTGGGTGATTGTGGCTCTCCATTTTCCCCTCTTTTTTCGTCTTAATAAATTTTATCTTTTCCTATCACTCTTAAACTCTGTCCTGTCATCCATTTTCACAAGCTCATTCTTCTTCTTCTTTGTGCTGTGTTCCTTCAGGATGTGGGTTCTTGTGGCTCTTCACAATTTCCCATCTTTTTGTAAAAATTTAATAAATTTTTTCTGAAAATTTGTTATCACTCTTAAACTCTGTTCTGTCACCCATTTACACAAACTCATTCTTCTTCTTCTTTGTGCTTGTTCCTTCAGGATGTGGGTGAAAGTGGCTCTCCAGCAGAATTCCCATCTTTTTCTCTTAATTCTTTTTCTTCTTTGTTATCATTCTTCTTCTCTGTTCTGTCATCCATTTACAAAACTCATTCTTCTTCTTCTTTTTGCTGTGTTCTCCTTCAGGATGTGGGTGATTGTGGCTCTCCACAATTTTCCCATCTTCTTGTACTCTTAATAAATTTTATCTTCTTTTCTTATCACTCTTAAACTCTGTCCTGTCATCCATTTACACAAGCTCATTCTTCTTCTTCTTTGTGCTGTGTTCCTTCAGGATGTGGGTGATTGTGGCTCTCCACAATTTTCATCTTTTTGTAGCTTTTAATAAATTTTATCTCTTTGTTATCTCTCTTAAACTCTTCTTCTGTCACCCATTTACACAAACTCATTCTTCTTCTCCTTTGTACTGTGTTCCTTCAGGATGTGTGTGATTGTGGCTCTCCACAATTTCCCATCCTTTTCTAGCTCTTAATAAATTTTATCTCTTTTCTTATCACTCTTAAACTCTGTCCTGTCATCCATTTACACAAGCTCATTCTTCTTCTTCTTTGTGCTGTGTTCTTCAGGATTGGGTGATTGTGGCTCTTTACAATTTCCCATCTTTTGTAGCTTTTAATAAATTTTATCTCTTTTTCTTATCACTCTTAAAACTTGTTCTGTCACCCATTTACACAAACTCATTCTTCTTCTCCTTTTCTTCTGTGTTCCTTCTTCTTCTTCTTGTGTGTCTTGTGGCTCTTCACAATTTCCCATCCTTTTCTTCTCTTAATAAATTTTTTTTTATTCTCACTCTTAAACTCTGTCCTGTCATCCATTTACACAAGCTCATTCTTCTTCTTCTTTGTGCTGTGTTCCTTCAGGATTGGGTGATTGTGGCTCTCCACAATTTCCCATCTTTTTCTTCTTCTTAATAAATTTTATCTCTTTGTTATCACTCTTAAACTCTGTTCTGTCACCCATTTACACAAACTCATTCTTCTTCTTCTTTGTGCTGTGTTCCTTCAGGATGTGGGTGATTGTGGCTCTCCACAATTTCCCATCTTTTGTAGCTCTTAATAAATTTTATCTCTTTGTTATCACTCTTAAACTCTGTTCTGTCATCCATTTACACAAACTCATTCTTCTTCTTCTTTGTGCTGTGTTCCTTCAGGATGTGGGTGATTGTGGCTCTCCTTCTTTCCCATTTTTTTAGTTCTTAATAAATTTTATCTCTTTGTTATCACTCTTAAACTCTGTCCTGTCATCCATTTACACAAGCTCATTCTTCTTCTTCTTTGTGCTGTGTTCCTTCAGGATGTGGGTGATTGTGGCTCTCCACAATTTCCCATCTTTTGTAGCTTTTAATAAATTTTATCTCTTTGTTATCACTCTTAAACTCTGTTCTGTCACCCATTTACACAAACTCATTCTTCTTCTCCTTTGTACTGTGTTCCTTCAGGATGTGTGTGATTGTTTTCTCCACAATTTCCCATCTTTTGTAGCTCTTAATAAATTTTATCTCTTTGTTATCACTCTTAAACTTTGTTCTGTCATCCATTTACACAAACTCATTCTTCTTCTTCTTTGTGCTGTGTTCCTTCAGGATGTGGGTGATTGTGGCTCTCCACAATTTCCCATCCTTTGTAGCTCTTAATAAATTTTATCTCTTTGTTATCACTCTGTTCTGCCATCCATTTACACAGGCTCATTATTATTATTATCATTATTATTATTATTATTATTATTATTATTCTTTGTGTTGCTCTCTTGAACTTTGATCTGTCATTCATTTACACAAGCTCACTAGGTGGTTTCTGCATTGCTTCCCTCTGTCCTTCTTGCCTTCAATCTGTCCTGTGAGTATCAAATTTTGCCAATCCCTCTTTCCTCATTATGTACTCTAGAAATTTCAACTGTTTCTTTCTGATGTTAAATATGTGTCCTTTTTTGTTTCCATTTTTACTAAAATTTTAAAATTTAAAATTTCTGGTGTCTGATCCCTTTGTATCTAGATGCATAGATCAGTTATTTTGGAATATATATATATATATATATATATATATATATATATATATATATATATATATATATATTGTCTGGACGGATTTAACCATGCACTAAACAACACAGATATAATT
>CAHIKZ030001730.1:622500-752500 GCA_903632075.3 Acanthosepion pharaonis | reverse complement strand
ATGGCATTGTTCACTAATCTAATAACCAAACTAAAACAGGGATAAAACATCAGAGCTATTAAACTGCTGTGTACAATGGCCGAAATGTCATGAATGTGAAAGTAAATATGAGGGCAACATTCTGAACAATGTAAATAGTGTAAATTAATTTTGCTGTTTAAAAAAGTGGGGTTCTTTACGCAAACATGTTTATTAACTAAATATAACTTTTAGTAATAATAAAAATGTTTTAAGATCAATTGTTTAAAAATAATTTGTTTATGTTTTGGGTCTGAAAATAAAGGTAGTAGATATAGACTTGGAAATGTCCCATTGAGAAATGTGCTTGACTTAAAAAGGGTAATTAAGCCGGCCTTTGCTGTAATATCATCTTGTAGCTTAGTTATAAAGTACAGTTGGCTTGAAAGTGGTTGGTTAGATTAAAAAGGAAATACATTTTCAATTCCTGTCTGGGCAAACATTTTCATTAATAAGACTTTTGATGTCTAAGCCAGTAGATATTAACTTCACTATTTAAAAATTCTGGGATGTCTACAAAAACACTCTTTCTGCTTAATTTTATATTCTTCTTTTTTTATGCTACACTGACATCAGTAGGGGAGTTGTTTCAGAGTGACTTTAGTCTAAGTACATTTGCTTACAAACAAAATTGTCTATAAATGTGCAGGTTATTTTGCATGATATGTATATATTACACCGTCCTATGTATATGTTTGTTTAAGCCAACTGATGCTTTTTCTTAACTAGTTTTGGGATGCTGAGTCTTTTATCTGTTTTATAATCTGTTCATCTTAGAAGAAAACTTAAGAGAAGCAATCAATCTGAACAAGTCTATCATCAATTACTTTAAACTGACACAAACTTAGAAACATTACAGCTGATTTCTTATTTCTTGATCAAGGTTTTCAATCTTGCAAAATTAGTTTTACAAATGGTCCCCACCCCAGTCAACTAATCCTACCACAGTGGAAGAATTTTTCTTTTCTATACAAATATTTGCAAAGAATTATTGGGCAATGCCTGCAAATGTTCAACCAAAATTTACAGGTAATTAAGAATACAAGGCAGACTTTGAAATTCCTTCATTTTTATCTTCAGCCAAATTAGGAAGTAGGAACAGAAGAACATATTAAAGACTAATTACACTTGACCTGTATATTTTGGTGCAAACCAACTTACTTTTTCTTAGCTTATTTTGGGGTCACTGAATCCAAAAATCAAGTCCGTTCTTTACTGGTTAGCTCCACATTTACAGTACAGAATTTAAGGATTAAAACAAAAAGAAACTATTTATTGCCAAATTTCATATAATGTTCAAATTAATTGTAAATGCCTTCTACAAAAAAAATGACAAATATTATTAAATTCCTGATTGCTCAAAATACCTGTTATTTTTTTTATACAGGGTGCAACAGAAATGCCTAACACATAACGGTAAGGCATTAGTGGCAACAGTGTCTTTATCTAGTAGTGGCAATGGTGTTTTACCATTATGTGAGAGGTATTTCTGATGTAGCCTGTCTTCTGGTAATGTCTGATGGTGAAACATGACTGCTGAAACTTAGAATGAGGCAAATCTACTAAGCATTTATAAAAATCTTATTAGCAAAAGTTCTTACTGTGACAACCAATTATTCTTGGTAATTCAAATTTCAAAAGTTGTAATTTTTTTCACCCTAGGTCAGTGTTTAAGCTTCAAATGAGAATTTAATTTTTCTTTATATTTACAGTGACCTGACCCATTTTTAATGTAAGATAAAGTATTCTGGAGCATAAAAACTAAAGTGACAGATGATGAAATTTCCATTTTGCTTTGTAAGAACACATTAAGGCACTATTTGTACTGACCTATACTTTTTGGTTTAAGCCAATTTATATGTTTTTTATCTAATTTCAGGACACTGGGTCCAAAAATTAAGTTCATTTTTACTGCACAGAAATTAAGGATTATAAAAAAATACCAAAAGACTATTTATAGACAAATTTCCCATAATGTTGAAATTAATTTTGAATGTCTGTCTATATTTCTGAGATGTGGTATTATGTACAATATTTACATTATTTGGACTATTGTCCTCATCTTTGTCGCCATATTTATTACACTGTTTTGGCCTTTCAGTATCTGTCTATATTTCTGAGATGAGGTATTATGTACACTATTTACATTATTTGGACTATTGTCCTCATCTTTGTCGCCATATTTATTACACTGTTTGGGCCTTCTGTATCTGTCTATATTTCTGAGATGAGGTATTATGTACACTATTTACATTATTTGGACTATTGTCCTCATCTTTGTCGCCATATTTATTACACTGTTTGGGCCTTCTGTATCTGTCTATATTTCTGAGATGAGGCATTATGTACACTATTTACATTATTCGGACTATTGTCCTCATCTTTGTCGCCATATTTATTACAACATTTTGGCTGTTGTATGCTCCAGCCTTCTTCAGGTGGTTGGAATGTCGAACTGAACCCTTTATTTCGCTCACTGGGGTAGACTGTTCTAGTTCCATGTGCCTTGTTTAATGGATTTCAGTTATCAGTCCTCAAGGACACATGGTGCAGTGGATAAAGGTGTTAGTTAGATTCAGTGACAGGACCCAAAGAGTGTGAGTTCAATACCCGGTTAAGGCAGTGGAGAACTTGGAGAGGGGAATTAACAGGAGATAACTGATGATATCCATTAGACATGGCAAGTGGAACTAGAACGAGAGGGGCAAGCACAATTATAATAGGAAGCTTCTAAATTTTTGCAAAGTCAAAGAATGATTTTTTTTTTTAACACACATTGCATGACATTGCTATATTTTCACTAGACAATCTTGTGGATGCTATACAGACTCCGTTGCAATCTCCCCTCTCCTAAGGTAGAATGTGTGTAAGTAGTAAGCAGGTTGACTGAGCTGTCGATATGCAGCTGTCTTCTCCCCAGCCATTTCTCTACTTTTCTGTTACCTGAGTATTACAAAAATGAGGACTCACATATAGAATGCTGCAGCATTAGATGTGATATCTATCATTTACCTGTCCTACATTTTACCTGGTCATTAGAAGTGGTGGTGGGTGATGATTACTGACATAATATAGCAGACAAGCAGGGTAGGAACTGATAGGAAGCATGTTATTGAGGAAGCAGGATACTTCAACTGGGAAAAGGGTGCTGACAACTCTACTTGTCTCTGCCAAATCTGTAGCCTCATATGAGATAAAAAAAGGACTGTTTTCTTCATTTAATATCACTTGCTTGCTTACTTTGAGTTTAACAGCAGTGAGCATTCTCTCATTGACAAGCTCAAAGCCAATTGCTATTTAAAAGTATTATTCAATTTGTCTTTAAAATTATGTTTTAATTTATTATTTAGATAATAAGTACAGGGTGCGATGGGTAAATTGTCGCCATTGTATATTTTTAATTTTGGGCATGCAAGTTGTTTGTTTTAGAATTTGTCAACTGCGCAGTATCATAGTGTCAGTTGGGCACCATCTGTGAGTAAAAGAGCACCATGATGCAATTCACTACACCAGAAATTTGGAAATGGCAGGCTGTACTGCTTGGCGTTTGTACTGGAAGCTCCAATACAAATATTTCATAGTGTTTCGGTGTCAGTCTGAGGACAGTGCAGAGGATTAGGAAAGAGTTAGGTTAACCCAATGGTGATTACGAAGGTGTTTCGAGTGATCACTAGTGATGGCAACATTATGCCTCCATTCATCTTCTCACAGGGCCTCAGACTCAACATGGAGACCTACCTCAAGTACCTTGAGATGTAATGATGCCCTGGGTCAAGAAGGTCGCTGTTGGAAGACCTTATGTCTGGCAACAGGACTCTGCACCATGCCACACAAGCAGGAGAATCTAGTTATGGCTATCAGACAATTTCTGCAACCACATCATCCTTTACATCTGGCCACCTAAGTCCCCAGACTGAAACCTCCTTGATTATTATATATGGGGCACATGTAACATCTTGTAATACCAAAGATGAACAGAAGGCAAGGATTATGGCAACTTAAACAAGGAGACAGTCCAGAAGAGTTGCAAGAGATTTTGAAGTTGTCTGTAGACCATGGTTGAAGCCAATGTCTTTTTTTATTGATAGATATTTTTGTGTAATTTTAGTAAATATATCTGTTAAAATGAGATGCCTGTTTTATTTTCATTTTTGCATAATTCAGATAAAGAATTAGTTGTTATTTTCAATGTTTTTATCATTTATGAGTATTTTTCAGTTATTATTAAAAAGCATCATTTATTTCTCTCTGAATTTCTGAGATGAGGAGATTTTTTTAAATCATTTCACCCCAAGCAAGGTGATAATGCCACTAGAACGCAGGGGTGAAAGGGAAAGGGGAAGCGATGATTGAAAATAGGGTGAATTAAAGAAAGGACAAAAAAGGGTTAAAAAAGACAAGATGATGATTGATGTTGCATTTAAATTTTTGAAGATTGTAGTTCTCAGGGAAGCAAGAAATAAGAAGGGAGCTCCACAGGCAAGAAGTATGAGAAAAGAAACTGTTGGAGTAGAAGTGGCTAGTTCAACAGTAAAACGATGAAACCTAGTTACCAATTTAATAGTGCACTTAAATTCATGTAGAGAGTGCACCAGGAAAAAAAGCTCATCAAAGAAGATACTATGAAAATATTTATAAAAAAGACACAAAGGAACCTATATCATGTCAGTGAGAAAGTGACTGCAGTCAAGATGCAAGGTCAGAATCAATAACATTACATATCCTTTGAATTCTGGCCAAGAATCTCGAGATTTACAGCAGAAGCACCAAACCAGAGATCACTAGTGTTGTGGAGTAGTTTTCACAGTGGAGGCTTGTATTTCAATAAGTCGTCCTAAATTAGGTTTGACATACAAAACGTTAGGAACTTGAAATAAGAGTTAATGATGCAGCAATCTAGTTGTGATGGTTGTTACTTCAATGTCCGACATCGACTGACTCACTCAACACCACTGAGCCCAACTGGCCACTGCTACTACTACTTATTATCTGTGGGAGAGTCTATTACAATAGAATAGGTAATGTTCTGGTATAACAACTAGTATTCAATGTTTTAATATTATTTTAATCATTATTATTGTCAATCATGGATTGAAAGAGACATAATTGTTGAAGTGTGTATTACATATGGCACATAACTGACTCGGGTATTTCTGTAGTAAATCATTTGTAATACAATCAGATCTGTTAACGTAAAAAGACTTTTTCTGCCAAGATCTAAGACAACTAATGGAAATCATTGATAGTAAATCATTTACCATTCAATTTCATGGTAAAATCTTTACTATATATATATTTTTTTTAATTGTCTCACTCCAAGAAAAGCAATAATGCCCCTAGGATGCGGGGGTGTGTACAGGGAGTGAAAGAGAATGAGAAGACTGAGGATTGAGAAAAGGACAAAAAATATGAACAGTTTTCAAGAAGATGGTGATTGATGTTGCATTTAAATTTTTTAAGATTGTAGTTCTCAGGGAAGCAATAAATCCAAAGGGAGTTCCACGGGTGGGAAGTGTGAGAAAAGAAACAGTTGAAGTAGAAATGGCAGTTGCATTTAGTTATTTCAACAGTAAAAGAGTGGGACCTAGTTGCCAATCTAGTAGCACATTTAGATTCATGTAGTTATCATTATTTACACTATTTATATTCAAACTATTATCCTCGTCTTTGTTGTTCTCACAATGTTTCGGCCATTGTACCCTCTGGCCTTCCACAGATGTACATCAATCTGGTTAACCTACAGGGAATTCCAAACTGAACCCTTTATTAAATCTATGGGGGTAGACTGTTCTCATTCCACTTCATGCTTTTATCCACTGCTTCAATGCAGAGCAATGGCCTAGTGGGTAAAAGTGTAGGTTTGTGAATTTGGTGACATAGTGGTTGTGAGTTCAATCCCTTGATCAGGCAGTGTGTACTTGCACTCAGTGGAAACAGGCAAGCAATAACTGAACAGTACTAAATAGAAATACGAACTAGACGATATATCCCTTGTCATGAACAGCAGAACAAGAACAGTCTACCCTATAGATTAAATAAAGGGTTGTTCAGAATTCCCTGTAGGTTACCCAGATCAATATACACCTGAGGAAGGCTGCTGGGCACCTTGACCGAAACGTTGTGATAGCAACGACAAAGATGAGGATAGTAGTCTGAATATAAATAGTGTAAATATTATTTATTCATGTATTAATTTATTATTTGAAAATATTATTTATAAATATTTTAAATTTTTATCTAAATTAATTTTACACTTATTATTTAAAAGTATTTTTCAATTTTTATTTAAAGATATTAATTAATTTATTATTTAAAAGTATTATTTAAATTATTTAAAGGCATTATTTAGTATTTTTACATTTTATTCATCATTTATAAGTATTATTATTTAAAAATATTTTTCAATCATTTGAAATTATTATTTATTATTTAAAGTTATTATTTATGTCTTAATTTATTATTTAAAAGTATTATTTATTATTCTACAGTCTAAGTACCATTGCCTATATGTTACATAGCAAATCTATACATAACACACATGCTCATACACACGTGTTAATTAATGGTAGCACTAACCATCCACTACTAAAAATACATCTTTTTGAAGATTACAGCCCTATCACATTGAAACAAATATGTTTCTTGGGTAATCACCAAAGTTAAGCTTAACGTTGAAATTGGTCAGATACCTTTATATGGTGAACGCTTTGAAATATCAGGTGCTGTATGGCTTGGTTTAAAAAAAAACTGCAATGTTTTTTTGTTTTATCAAGTTGAAACACCCATTCTTGTAAGATCACCAAAGTTAAGCAATATTGAGCCTGGTCAGTAACTAGATGGGTGATGGCTTAGATGTTTGGGTGGTGCAATGTGCTTATGGCCATATCAAATTGAAACACTGATTCTCGCATGATTACCAAAGTTAAGCAACGTTAAGCCTGGTCAGTATCTAAATTGGTGGCCACTTGGGAATGCCAGGTGCTGAAATCTTGGATGTGTGGGTGTTGTAATGTGCTTACGCCCATTTTTATGATCTAGAAATAAATTTCTGGCTTTAAATAACCTGCAAAGGTTTGGTAATTTGTAAAAAAAAAAATGAATCAATCAATCAATTAAAAACTTTTTGGCTTTATAATCCTTCATTTATTTTGTGTTTTTAAATAAGCATAAATATTAAACATTAAAATTCTTTTTAAATCTTTTTGCAGAGTATTTACAAGACAGGAGGATTTCTTTTTATCAACAAAAAAAAGAGAATACTGAACTGCTACTGACATCTGTCCTCCTTTTACCAGAGAATGTTTGAGGAAGCTTATACTTACATCAGTAATAATTTGCTGGAATTTCTGGGACATATAATGAAAAGGAGGGCTTGAGAATCTGATACTCAGGGTGAATAGAGGGAAAAGAGACAAGAGAAAGCAATTTTTCGTATAATCTAGCAGACTTAAAATTTTTTGAATGGCAGGATATTGCCTGTTACTTTAGTAAATTTCAACAAAACTTTTGAGAGCTTTTAGGGAGAAGTACACCATGATCACCTTTTCCTGAAGGGACATGGTGTATAAAAGAAGAATTATTTTTTTTATGTGCATTGCTCTTTATTGTGCATAACTTGTATGTTGTTAACTTTGTTGAGCATTCTTGGCTTTTGCCTCACTGGCAACCTCAAAAACACAAAGGCTATAATTACATAGGAACAACCAATATGCCTTGATGAGATTGTAGGGAATCACATGTTATAATCTCAGCACAGGAGGACATTGTTTTTTGTTATGTTACCATTAAACAGGGTGATTTAGCAATGAAGGTCAGTGATTACAGACAAGACAACAACTAATATTAAACCTTTCTGATTAAATGATATGTAATCTACACAATTTTTAAGTTAGGAATGGCAGCCATGAAACTATTCATTACATTTTACAAATATCATCTTGAATTCTGTTACTAAAACATAAAAGCATTACTAGTAGCTGTAAGTTTGGATGTGGGGGTGGTGTAAATGATAATGGCTTGGAACTGGAAATCAGAGAACTGCATTCAAGTTATGAGCTAATTTATTATTAGCTAAAGCACATGTCATATAGGACATAAATGAATGGAATCGTCTGTTTATGGAAATAAGTGGAGTTGAATTTTGAAATTAGTAGGTTTATTGCTAATTTACCTAATTATAATAAAACTTTCTATTTAATTACTTACCTATGATTTTCTCATCCTTATTTCCTTCTGTTATCTTGAAAACAAAATACAACACTTAATGATTTGAATTTAACAATAAGCCAACAATCTTACTCAGCATACGGGTATTGATTAGCAAAGCTAGTCTGATTGACCATTAATACTGAATAGTGAGTTTGATCCTCACTAGGTGCCTTATACAAATGTCGACATTAAATAAGCCAATGATCTTACTGAACATACGGGTATTGATTAGCAAGGCTCGTCTGGTTGACCGTTAGTACTGAATAGGAAGTTTGCTCCTCACTAGGTGCCTCATACAAATGTTGACATTAAATAAGCCAACAATCTTACTCAGAATAAAGTAATGATTAGCAAGTCCTGTCTGGTTGAGCACTAAATAGTGAGTTTGATCCTCACTAGGTGCTTCATACAAATTTCAACATTAAATAACTGTCATATAGAACATAAATGAATGGAATTGTCTGTTTATGTAAGCGGAGTTAATTGGTGTTGAAGAGAGTTAGGATTAGGTTGATTGCTAATTGTACCTTTGTGTAGTAAATCTTCTTTTTCATTACTTACGTACGAGTTTGTCTTCTTTATTTCTTTCTGTTATCTCCAAAACACGAGATACAACAGCATAAATGCAGTGTCAACCATTATTAATATTTGATTATTAGTAGTTTATTTATTATAATTGCTTTATTTCCATCAGTAGTAGTAGTAGTAGTAGCTTCTTTTTTATTATAAGATGAAGCATTATCAACCTTATTTCCACTGGTAATAGTAGTAGTAGTAGTAGTATTGCCTTAGACACAATTATTCATTTATGCACAAATACCATTGGTAAATGTACAAATCCACCTATACTCTTCCCAGCTATGAGTTAATTAGTAGAACTTGTATCCTTATAATTATTATTTTCTCCATAAACGTCTTATAATCTAAAAACATTTTCTGGCTTAAAAAAAACCCAGCTAAATGTTGATAATCCATAAAACAAAAAAAACCCCAAAAAACAAGTAATGGTTATATCCTGAATTTTATTATTGTTAATTATCATATACTCTTGTTCAGTGAACAAGACCTGTCACATCTCCATGACAAATTACTTAGATAGAACAAACTGATACAAGATATCCTCTGCCACTGAAAGTGGAATGAGAACAATCTACCCTTGTGGATAGAAAAAAAACAAGGTCAATTCAAAATTATGAGATGGTTATCAGCTATGAGTGATATGAGAAGACGGTTTGATAATACAATGATGGAAACATTGTGACTATAATAATCAAGATAAGGATGTTTGTCCTTGATTCATGTGCCGTGTTCCTTCTGGATGTTTACAATCATGTCTCTCCACAACTTCCTGTCCTTCATAGCTCTTAATAAATGTTGTCCCTTTGTTATTTCTTTTAAACCTTATTCCGCCATCTATTTACACAAGGGCATTGGGTAGGTTATGCATTGTTTTCCTATGTCCCTCTTACATTCTATCTGTCCTGTGTGTATCAAATTTTCCAAGCCCTCTTTCCTCATTACATACACCAGAAATTTCAACTATCTCTTCCTGATGTTAAGCACAAGTGTCATTTTTGTTTTCATTTTTTTCCAAGACTTCGTTGTTGCTCACATGTTTGATCCATGTTATTCTCAGCATCCTTCTGTAGAACCACATTTCTGTTGTTTCAAGCCTCTTCATCTTTGAGGTGGTTGATCAGTATTCACTGCCATAGAGGAGGCCTGGTATTGCATAATGGTTCAGTACTCTTTTGTCTATTGCTTAATACTTTGCTTGGTTTTTTGGAAGGCATTTTTTGTTATCCCAATGCGTCTTTGGATATCAGTGTTGCTTTTTCTGTTCTCTGTTCTCAAACAATGAATAAGTGTTTTAATTATTAATGCTTATAGCTTACTTTATCATTTCCTTTTATTTTTTTCAAGGTTTAACATGCTGTGACAAATAATTCCTATTCCCTTTGTATTCTATTAGTAAGGAGGACGTTCTATTCAAACAGCTTCTTTCCATGAACAGTTACTTTATGGAACAGATGCCCGAGAGGATGCTTCTCTCAACAATACAATCTTAACCCCTTCAAGTCTAAAGTTATCAGTTATCTTTACTACATATCCTCATAATCTGCACTTCTTAACTCTTTCTTTAATGCTCATGCAGTAACTGAATTCAACAACCTTCCGCCTTGACTGGCTCTTGGGCCTTGTATTGGGTAAAAAAAAAAAATTAGTAAGAAACGAAAAATATCTGGATTGAACCAAAATTATTTTAGGTAATATTAAAAACGAAAAAAAAAAATTAATAATGGTTTGTTTGGAGCAAAATTTCATATCGATTTGGAAAATATGTTAGAATAATCCAGAACACATCTAGAAGCAAAACGCCAGCATATATAAAAAATCTCTATGTATATTGTCCAGTATTTTTGATTCCAGTTCATAGTTAGTCAGTTATGTACAATGTGTGATACATGCTTAGGCGATCATGTATCTTTCAATACATGACTGACAAGGCAGATTTTTTCCTGCTGTAGGTTGCCATTTCTTTCTGCAGTAGACCAGTTGCCATCTAAGGTTATAGAACCTGGTCTATCCTGATATTTACCCATAGCTAGGGGGTAGAAGAAGAGGATTCATACCTTTCCCAAGGGTATTAGCACATAAGTGAATGTAATGGATGAACTGGAATTTGAACTCAAACTCAGATTCCTCAATCTGAGCTGCTATCCATTACTCCACCGTGCCTCCAGTTCTTCAAATTAAATTCAAAAAAAATTTATGATCATTTTTTCCGTGAATTTTTTTTTTTTTAAAACCCAGGTATGATTATATTTCTTTGAAAAAGTTAATATCAGAATCTCATTATTCCTGATTCTAGGTTCATAACCTTTTAAACAAAAACGGATGACTTTGAATTACTTGAAAAACAGGTTCATTTTTTTTTTAGTTGTCCACCAAAAGAAAATAATATTGTTTTTATGTTTCGTTATTCATAAAATGAAATTATCATGTGCACATTAATTTAAAAAATACATAACAGACATAAAAAAAATAAACTGTACATTTAATTTTTAAATACATACACACATTCGTGTGTATACACCTAGACAGAGACACTATTTATCATACATAATCATTTATAACACCAATGGTGTATTTATGGTTTGGTTTTTGAGAAATAATTTCTAAAGATTTTTTTCTTTTTTTTTCTCTTTTTTTTTTTTGAAATATTGATTCTATTTTTGGCTTTGGTTTTTTCTGGTTATGGCAAAAAAAATTCAAATCTTCTAAGAAAGAAAAAAAAATAATGTCAAATAAAAATTCTTCTTCAAAATTTTCGTTAAAATTCATCCTCTGAATTCATGTAAGATAGTTGTTGTGTAAAGATAGGATAAAACAATGTCTTTCAATGTCTTATTAGTAATAGTATATATATATATATATATATATTTTTAAAAATGTTCTGTTGACTTTTTTTTGTAATATTCCATGGTCAAATTTATTCCATGGAATATTAGTTCTTAAATTTTTTTATTATATCCTTACTCTGTCTTAGACATTGAGTTCTACCTGGATCCTTCCTCTTGAAAAAAATTTTTTCTGAAAATATACATGTATGGGAATTTTTAGATATATTTTTCATTTGTATGTATATTTTTCCACTAATATTATATATATATATATATATATATATATATATATATATATATATATATAATAATAAAGAAATAATTTTTGGTTGGTAAAAAATATATATTGCAATGCCTTTTAAATGAATATATCAAAACAAAATTTTACCTAGAGGAAAAAATTTGAAAAAAAAATTTAAACTAGAAAAATCTGAACAGGGAAAAAAAATATATTGTCTTAATTTTTATTTATAAGGTATTAAATAACATTATTTACATTATTAGGTATTTTCCTCATTTTTGTCATTATATTTATTCTAGTGTTTTGTTTTGGCAATACATTTTTTTACCTTTTTCAAAAAATTGGAATGTTGAACTGAACCACTTTTTTTCACTGAATGGGGTAGTACTGTTCAGTTCACAATGTGTCATGTTTAATGGATGTAAGTATCATATTTAAAATTTCCCCATTTAAAATTGGTCCACTTTTTCCTTAAAAATCAGGACCCAAAAAATGAGTTTAATACCATGTTTTTCTTTTTGGAATTTTTTTTGCAGTGCTCAAATTGCAATTTTTCTGTTATTTTTGGAATCAGGACATATGAATAGGGCCACAAGAATCTCCTGATATGTGTTCAAGCATAGAAATGAATACAATATGAGAACCAGTAATAAGGAGTGCCAGAGAAAAGCAATAATAACAACAAAAAATTGCAATATGAGCTCTGGTAAAAACATGTAATGATAACAGCAAAATTGCAATATGAGCACTGGTAAAAAATGGTTGCTGAAGACATTAGTTTTATAATATCCAGAAATTCTTTACACAGATGTCCTCAAGGACAAATGGCACAGTGGATAAATGTGTCAGATCCAAAACAGGACCCAAAGAGTTAAATAATCAGTGGAGAAGTTGGAAGGGAAATTAACAGGAGATAACTGATAACTGACATCCATTAAACATAACTAATTAACTAGAAAAATAAAACTGGAAACCAAACTTTAATAAAGGGTTCAGTTCGATTTCCAACCACCTACAAGAAGGTCTTTATTTGAATTAAATAACATTGTGAAAATTTCTTTATATAAAAAAAAAAAGATGGTTATAATAAAGTTTGTTTGTTTTTATTTTTTGAATTTAAAAGTTCTTTGAAAAATAGAATTTGCAATCTTTTTATTTTAATGAAATATTACTTTCTGTTTATTTTTGAATTTTTTTCATCAATACTATTTGTTTAACCAGGTTTTCATGACTCAAAATTTAATCCCATCGATTGATCTTAAAATTCATCCTTTGTAAAAAAGAGCATTTTTATAACCAATATTCCATAAATACAGCTTCCATATTTATTTTATTATGGTTTGAAATTGATGATTCTTTAATCTTTTTAACCATTATGAAAGTACACCTATTTTTTTTTTATTTTTATTCTTGCTCATTCCCCTATTATCATTCTTGCATATATATATGAATCCATCTATTAATTTAGCTATGGGTTAAATATTTAGAACTTTGTAATAAAAAAAAAAAATTTTTTTTTTCCAAAAATTGTCATTTCTTGTGTCTATGATATTAAGAATGGAACATTTTCACATGAATATAGAACAAAAAATTTTTGGCATAGATATTGTAGATTGAGATATTGCTTAAATTCTCAAAAAATTTTTTTTTGCCCTCAGCATTTTACATAAATAGTAGAAAACATTTTAATGCATTATTCACCTACAAAATAAAGGCATTATTTTTACAATTCAAAATGGGTTTCATTGAAATGTGAGTGTCAAATGAATTGAAAATCTTAGTAGTTTTTTTAGTAGTTTTAGTTTTTCAGTAGTAGTTACTTATTAGTGTTTTACAAGTACAGGTCAATCTTATTTCTTAAATAGGTTTTTCAAAATGTAAATGATATCACCTAAAGGAATGAGCGATTTTAACTGTTAATTTATTAGAAAAGCAATCAGCAACTGAACAGAAAATTGTGAATGATTGGAAATTATTGTAATCAATATAGGATTTTGGGTATTAAAAAGGTACCTCAACATATGATGCCTGAAAAAAAGGTTTTTTTCAACATATGATACCTAAAAAAAAGGTTTTTTCTCAAACATATGGTACATTTTAAGAAAAAAAAAAAATTAAAAAACATATTATAAATGAAAAAAGGTAATTGAAAATGTCTGATACATGAAAAAAATTCAAAGGTGATATGCAAATAACCTGTTTTAAAAAAAAAAAACAGGAGGCTAAATAGAAATAACTTGTTCACATTACTCGATGAGGTATAGATATCTTTGCAAACAAGGAATATTTTGGTTATCTTTTATAGTTTAAGGGCTGTAAACATTCAAATAGTTCTTCAGACAAAATAACATATATATATAAATCAGATCAAGGAAGACCAAAAACAACTTTGCCAGTAAAATTAAGAAGTGTCCTCAAGATAATTTTTATTTAATATAAAATTGTTTTTACTTTTTTTATCATGTTGGCCATCTTGAATTTATCAAGGCAGGAAAAAACAAAAATAAGAAAAATTGTTATTTACCCATCAATGTATATGCTATTGAATAATTTTAATGAAATTTTAAGTTTAATAAAGAAAAAATGTTATCATATCAAAATGTTTAATGCAAAAAATTTGAGGATTCATTTTCTACAGCAATTTTTTTTTATGGCTATAAACCATTTGCAGATAAAATAAAGCCAGACAAACATTTTTACATTGTATATGAATATTTTTTAATTAAATAAGAGGAGAGAGGATAATAATGATTTAACATTAAATCTTAAGGAACGTGGGGGAGAGGATGTGGATTCATAACTAATAAGAATTTGATAAACAAACAAATTATCAAAATATTAAAATTAATCGATTTTATATTACAATCAATATATAAACTGATCCCTCACTTCGTGACTACGGTAGTTTATATACATTTATATTCCAGAGAATGTGAATGAATCTAAAAGACACGCCTGTGGAGCTAATCAGTATTACATTGATTGATTGATTCGTTTTCTATGGCTTATCAACAAACAAGAAATTATAATGTGGATATAAAATTTGGATCAATTCTATATTTCAATTCTATTCATATATAAACTGATCCCTATTTGTGACCACAACACAACATTTTAAATTTATATTGTAGAGAATGTAAATATATCTAAAAGATATGCCTGTTTAGCTAATCTGTATTTCATTGACTGATTTGTTTTCTACAGCTTATCAACCATTTGTAGGTTATTTAAAGCCAGGAAATATTTTTAGAGTGTAAGAATTTTTTTTGAGATAGTAATGGTTTTAGTGATACAAGTCTTACTAATTAACCCATAGCTGGGGAAAGAAGAGGTGGATTCATATCTTTTCCCAAAGGTATTTAAAAATGATTTAATCACCAGTTACTTTTTTTTTTTTTTTTTTAAAGCGTTTCACCCCAAGCAATGTGGGAAGCCACTAGCCACTAGGATGCAAGGGGTTACAGAAGATTTGGAGCGAGATCAGATAGGAGTGATAGAGGAAAGGATGAGGAGAAGAAGAGTGGATAGATCAAGGCAACTGGAGATGTCGATTGACATTACATTTGAATAGTTGGAGATTATAGCTCTCAGGGAAACTGGAATAGGGAAGGGAGTTCCACAGGCGAGAGGTGCGAGATATGAAGCTATTGGAGTAGAAGAGATGGCTACATTTAGTAGTTTTGACAGTGAAAGGGTGAGAGCAGGATACCAGCCTCGTAGGGCGTTTGAATTCATGAAGTCTGGGAACCAGCGAATGCAGCTCCTCGGAGCAATTGCAATGAAAGTATTTGTAAAACAGACAGAGAGAGTCGACGACTCATCTGTGAGTGAGCAACTGTAGACGAGATGCCAGAACAGGGCCAATTATATTGCATATCCGCTTCTGGAGCTTATCAAGAACCCTGAGGCAAACAGAAGGGGCTCCAGACCATATATAGCAGCAATACTCCATGCAAGGGCGAATTGTTGATTTGTAGATCTGAAGGATCAATTCCGGGAGAAAAAATTTCAAAATAAACAGGAGCCAACTTTCCTTGGCTGTGATTGAAGAAGCAATTGCCATCACCTGATGAAGTACAGTCAAAGTATTGAAACATGAAAGCTTTTGTGTAGTGATTTAAACATGTTTTTATTATAATCTCTTATAATAAAAATAATATATATGCACACTTGGCTTGAGTGGTTAGATTTTTGTTTTTTGACCAGGAGATCTGGGTTCAAATCTCACCATGGTTGATTTGTCAGGCAGGTGTCTTCTTGATGTTATCAGTCTGGAGAAGGCAATCACAGCATGCAGAACCTTTGGAAAATGCTTGCAAACCATACCATGGTTTGACCCAAGCCTTGTGAGTGAAATTAGCTACCTTGGGAGCTATCAGTGGATGTGCTAGCACAAAGTCACAAGTCATCATGACCGAGGGTTTGAGTGTGCTGACCTTGTTCTTCCAGAAACTGTAACGAAGATCCAGTCAGCATAGTGGCAGTATAAACAACAGGTGTGCTGTGTGGGTGTTGAACAAACACAAATGTACCTGAGCAAGTTTCTGCAATAGTGATTAGTTAGCTATCCTAGTAGTCGGGCATCCTCAGATTCAAGTGGTTGCGCCATTTACATTTTTACATATATATATGCATAGACATACGCAGACACATGGAGTAAATAGGGTCACCTATTGCCCGATTCATACACCTTCTCTATCTTTTGAACAGGAATAGAGGTTTATTCCTTGTATACTGTTTAGGATTAGATTACCACTTCCCTTCCTTAAAGTCTTCTCATTCTTTTCACTCTCATTAACACTTTGCGTCTTAGTGGCATTATTGCCTTGCTTCAGGTGAAATGATTGAAATAGCTATATAGATATGAACAGTGAGATAGATATGAAGAAACTGAGATGGATAGATAGATAGATATGAACAGACTGAGATAGATAGATATGAACAGAGTGAGAGAGATAGATAGATATGAACAGACTAAGATAGATAGATACAAAGATATGAACAGACTGAGATAGATAGATATGAACAGACTGAGATAGATAGATATGAACAGACTAAGATAGATATATATGAACAGACTAAGATAGAGAGATAAATAGATACATAGATATGAACAGACTAAGATAGATATGAACAGACTGAGATAGATAGATAGATAGATATGAACAGACTAAGATAGATAGATAGATAATGTGCAGACTGAAATAGATAGATAGTCTTACCTATTACCTGGTTTATACACCTTCCACATCTTTTGAACAGAAATAGAGGTTTATCCCTTGTTTCCTATTTAGAATTGGATTACTGCTTCCTTCTCTTAGTCTTATTATTTTCACTCCTAGTAACCCCTTGTGTCTTAGTGGCATTATCACCTTGTTTCGAGTGAAATGATTTTAAATAGATAGACAGATAGATATGAACAGTGAGATAGATAGAGAGGTTTACCTGTCACCTGGTTCACACTCCTCCCCATCTTTTAAACAGGAGTAGAGGTTTATCCTGTGTTTTCTGTTTAGTACAGTCATACCTCGATTTAAATTGTTTCGAGTTAAGTCATTTTTGAAGATATGTCGGTTTTTCTTAAATACTATATGAAAAAAGGTTGTTTTACTTGAGTTTACGTCGACTGTTAAAAATATTAGAAATGTCAAAACACTAAAATAACAATAAATACATAAAATTATATTCAAATAAATGTAAAAATGATCTTATATATATATATATATATATATATATATATCATAGAATCAACAAAAACAAAACAATTAGTATAATAAAGTATATTCAACAAATGTTCATATTTCAAATTCTTTCTGACAGGCGGCACTTATGTATTTTTTATGCTCCAACACCGATTTTGAATTCAGACTGGTTTACATCTGTGCCCTGACATTGACGTTCTTTCAGTTACATTTCAATTGTGATTTAGAATACATTTTTGCCAATGGCTCAGAAGAAAAGTCCCAGTGCAAGTGCTAATGCTCAGTGTAAAGCTATATCTCTGGAAGATAAGGTGGAAATTAATTATTTTATTCAGAATACTGTACGTACATATCATAAATACTGTGATAGGCAATGGGGAGTGCTTATTTGCAGTTTATAGTGTTGTTATTTTGACTTAAGTTGTTTTTCAACCTAAGTCATGACCTCTGGAACTAATTAACGACATAGGGTGAAATAACCTGTATTGTGTTTCTGGGTCCTTCTCCTAAAGTCATCTCACTTTCTTTCACTCCCAATAACCTATCACGTCTTAGTAGCATTATTGCTTTGTTTGGGATGAAATGATTAAAATACATATTACATTGAAAATACTGCTGTTATTTGGTTTGGTGTTCCTGCTGTATATCTTGAGATTCTTCACCAGAATTCAAAGGATATGTAATGTTATTGATCCTGACCTGGCATCTTGACTGCAGTCACTTTCTCATCGATGTGACATGGCTTCCCTCTTGTCTTTTCTACAAATATTTTCATGGTGACTGCTCTGATGAGCTTTTTTTCCTGGTGCACTGACTACATGAATTTAAGCATGCTACTAGATTGGCAACTAGGTCCCATTATTTTACTGTTGTACTAGCCACTTTCACTCTTTCTCTCTCTCTCTCTCTCTTTTCTTTCTTTATTACTCTTTTTCTCTCTTTGCTTCTCTTTCTGTATTACCTTTTCATTTTCTGTCTCCTCAACTTTCTCTCTCTAAATCATTATCCTCCTCTCTCTTTCTCGCTATTCACTCTCTCATCCTAACTTTTCCTATCTCTCTGTCATCCTCCCTTCACTCTTTGACTAATTATTGCAAGAAGAGAGCTGATCATTTAAGAGATTAATTGTTTTTCCTGGTGGCATTTTATATTTTTATTGCAAAGTGAATTTGATTAGATTCACGAGAAGCTGAATGCGTGAGGCTGATGGGTGGCTGCGAAAATTGTTCAAACTTTGACTTGGAAAGCAGCCAGTAATTCAGTGCAGATTATTTTGATTGCTGACAATTGACACACGTGCTTGGAAATCAGAATAAATTTGAATTTGTTTCTTTTATTCCATTATTATTATTATTATTATCATCACCTTATTGGCTGTTTGATGCAATCCTTTAGCAAGTCTTTTAGCTGTAATCTGAGGTGAAGGAAGGTTTTCCTTAGTCATTGAATATGTTAGGTTGAGAGAGTTTTTCTCATTTTGTGAGCTGTGCTCATGATCACATTGTTATTATTATTATTACTATTATCATTATTATTAAAATAATGATCACTTGAAAAGAAATGAAGAAGAAAAAGAAACGTGTCAATAGGACTGAATAATCATAATAAAAACAAGGGTACTTGAGTCAGTAACAATTAATTAATAATTTCATAAGAGAGAAAACTATTTAAAATGTTTCTCTTATGAGAAAGTCTTGGTAAATGATTGCATCTCAGAACAATTTAAAAGAAATAAACACCACCACCACCAACAACAACAACAATAATAATTGTAGCAGCAGTGCTAAATTATTAGAGAGATTTGGTGTCACTTGATCCTTAGAAAAAGAAAATAGAATTGATTGTTTTAAAACACATTATATTTGGTTGGATTGATGTGAGTTTGTGACCCTGGGTTTCATGCTTTTGCAATCGTTAGACAAGTATGTTAGCTCTGTCTATGATATTGAGCGCTTTTTTTAAGTATAAAATATAATATATAAATAAATTATATATATATATATATATATATATATATATATATATATATATTCCTATTTATATTTCTACACTTTTTCATATATATATATATACAAATCCAAGTGTAAGATAAGTTAGTCTAGACATTATATTTTAAAAAAGTGCTCAATACAAAGGTGGAGCTGAATATTTATTAACTATTATAACAAAAAACATACAGTGTCAAAACATGATTGTATTTATGTAGCAGTTTATTATGTTTTGTCGTAATTGTTTATATAATATATATATATATATATATATATATATATATATATATATATATATATAAGTAATCAAGTATAGGTCAATTATTTTATTTTTTATTAAAGTTCAAATCATTACAAGAATCAAGAGTACCCCAAGGTAGAGGGTGATTGATTATTGTGCGTGATATGCATATCAGAGGAGTAAGTAGGAAGTGAAACTTCAACCACAGACCACTTCACCCAGGATAAGATATCTTATGGCCCCACCAATCGATATCACAAATCCATTCTCTTTAACATGGCATCTACTAGGGGAGGACTGACATTGAAAATAAATTTAAAACAATGCTCCTAGACAGACACTTAGAGACTGTTTTTTTTGCTGTAAAATGTATTAGTAAAGTATAGGTAATTATTTTATTTTTTATTAAAGTTCAAGCCATTACAGTGCTCAAGAGTACCTCAAAGTAGAGGTTGATTGATCATTGTGCATGATATGAATGCCAGAGAAATAAGTAGGAAGTGAAGATGAGAAACAAAATTAAATTCCTTTCAATATTAATAGAGATCATTCTTGATAAAAACATTTAATAATATAATTGTAATAATAGAAACAAAATAATAATTGTTATTATTATTATTACTATTATTATTATTATTATGGTCATGTGAAAAGGTACTGAAGTATAAGAAAACGTAGTGTGTCGATAGGACGGAATAATCATAATAAAAACAACAATACTTGAGTTGGTAAAAATTAATAATTAATTTCCTAAAAGAAAAATATTTAAAATGTTTCTCTCAGTAGAATGTCTTCACAAATTATTGCATCTAAGAACAATTTCAAAGAAATAGACAACAATAATGCTAATAAAAATAATAATAATGATAATGATAATAATGATCGTAGCAGCAGTGCTGGATTTTAAAGAGATTTATTGTCACTTGATCCCGAGGAAAAGGCAATAGAAATGATTGTTTTTAAACACACTGGCATTCATCAGTGACGAATATAGTGGGGATTGTACTACTAATTGTACTACTACTACTAATATTGGGTTGTCCAGAAAGTTCATGCCAATTTTTAGTCGCTCATGTTCCAACATGTTCCAAAATTTTCTTTCAAATAATTTCTATTTTTCCAAGTACCTTCAATATTCTCTGAGACCATCTTCAGGGGTTGTATATCTATAGATATGTTTGGCATTAACACCATAAAATTATTTGAAAGAAAATCTTGGAATTTTTCTCGATCAATTTTCTACAGCTACCAAGAAATTAATTTGTGGACTTGAAAGGACTAAAACTAAAATAAACAGACATAATACATTTAAATTATTTGTCCGAACATGCTTGAATGAAAATATGCTACTTGAAATATATATATATATATATATATATATATATAAAAATGTGTGTGTAAGTTTTTGTAGTCATTTCACTTCAAGCAATAAAGCCACTAAGATGCAAGGGGTTACTGAGTGTGAAAGAATATGAGAAAAAGAAAAACATTAAGGAAAGAGAACAAGAAAAGAACAGGAATTAAGAAGACAAAAAAAAATGATTCACATTGCATTTAAATTTTAATTGTTTCTCTCCAAGCAAGGCAATAAAGCCACTAAGACACAAGGAGTTACTGAGTGTGAAAGAATATGAGAAAAAGAAAACCATTATTAAGGAAAGAGAACAAAAAAAGAACAGGAATTGAGAAGACAGAAGATAATGATTGATATTGCATTTAGATGATGAGAGTCTTATCTGTCAATCTAGTACTGCACTTAAATTCATCAAGACTAGATAACAAGAAGGGAAGCTTGTAATAACTATTTATCTATTTAATTAAGTAATATAAATACTTATTTTAATGTTTATTTGATGTAATTTATTTATATTATAGACTTTGAACAAATATCACACTAAAGTTATAACATAGAAAATTATCTTAAGATGTCTTAATAGCAAAAACTAAGGAGAGATGAATAAATGTTCATTTTATTATGTTATATAAAACTAGCAGTAGAGCCTGGCGTTGCCCGGGGATATAACAGTAAGAGATAGATCAAGAATTGACCATCATAAAGACTGAAAAAATAAAATTGACAAAGATTATTGTTTAAGGTTGATGGACACGCATGTCTTAATTAGTTTTATTTTTTTTTTTTTTTTTTTTTTTTTTTGAATTGGTCAAACCCAAACTCAAAAAAAAAAATATTGTTTTCAATCATTATGAGTCTACTGATTGAATAGAATTTTATTATAAAAACAATTGTCTTGTAAATGGAATTTTTAAAGCATTCTGAATGTATAAATAAAGAAAAAAAAAGTGTAAGACAATAAAAACACTACCTGCCAAAAAAAAATTTTTTGTTGAAATCGGTTGAAAAATGCAGGAAATTCATGATCCCATATATAAAGGAACACACACACACACAACACAAACAAACAACCTGTGTTTTATAATAAAAATAACTTTTTATGAGTTGTCCCTTTCATTCTATTAATGACTCTTAATCGTGTTTTCAATTGATCTTGTGCAAAAACAATTGTGTTTTTCCAATTTTGGCACTGTCAGAACCACCACAAAGGTAATTTACGCAGTCCTGTGAAGTTTTGTTGAAATCGGTTGAAAAATGTAGGAAATCCGATCCAATATATAAATGTACACACACACACACACACACACACACACACACACACACACACACACAACCTGGGTTTTATAATAAGTATGATGTTAGAGAAAATCTCACTTGTTTGTAATAACAATCACTTTGAGTTTATTTGTTATCATTGATCACTTTCTTTCTTTGTCATATTTTCTATTTGTAGTCATTTAGTATTGATTTAGTATTGATTAGACATAAAGACAACCAGCTACTATGAAATTAACGACCTTATAGATTACTCTAAAAATGTCCAGAGGATGTACTTATCAACTTTTAGTTTTTTAATCGTTTTATCCCAAGCAAGGTGATAATGCCACTAGGATGCAGGGGGTTACAGGGAGTGAAAGAGAATGAGAAGTCTTTAGTGATTGAGGAAAGGATAAAAACAAACAGAGGTCAAGAAGACAGAAGATGGCAATTGATGTTTTATTTAAATTTTTGCAAATTGTAGTTATCAGGGAAGGGAAGAAATCAGAAGGGAGTTCCACAGGTGAGAAGTGTGAGAAAAGAAACTTAGAGTAGAAGTGGTGATTATGCTAACAATACATGGACAGTGAATTTGACTTGTGCTTTTTGTTCACCATTGGTGCTATAGGTCAGTGTTCAAGTCGAGTTGAAAGCAATGATTTTGAATGTTGGTTTTCAAGGCAGGCAGGCCCTTGCCACCTTGAAATTTGGTGCAGCAAAATCTTCATACTTTTGTGCTCCTATACATGTTAGAAAGGGAAAAGGAGTTAGGAGTAGTAAAGAGGTGTATGTTCATCATGAGGAGAGTACTACACTCAATCCTTCAGGGCATCTTTTACAGTAAGCTTGATTACTTTTTGATGATGACTCATTAAGATTAAGGTAGTTTAGCACAAGGTCATAATAAAATGAGACCTTCTAAGATGAACTAGGCTTTTTTTGTTAGATGAGTTTGTTAATCATACTTATAAAACCCAGGTTGTATGTGTGTGTGTGTGTCTGTACGTTTATATATTGGATCGGATTTCCTACATTTTTCAACCGATTTCAACAAAACTTCACAGGACTGCGTAAAATTACCTTGTGGTGGTTCTGACAGTGCCAAAAATTGGAAAAACACAATTGTTTTTTGCACAAAATCAATTTGAAAACACGATTAAGAGGCATTGCAAGAATGAAAGGGGGGACAACTCATATCAAGTTATACTTATAAAACCCAGGTTGTTTGTGTGTGTGTGTGTGTGTGTGTGTGTGTTCCTTTATATATGGGATCGGATTTCCTGCATTTTTCAACTGATTTCAACAAAACTTCACTTTTTTTTATGGCAGGTAGTGTTTCTTATTGTCTTGCACACTTTTTTCTTTATTTTTACATTCAGAATGCTTTAAAAATTCCATTTACAAGACAATTGTTTATAATAAAATTCTGTTCAATCGATAGAGTCATAACGATTGAAAACAATGTTTTTGTTTCAGTTTGGGTTTGACCAATTTGTAAAAAAAAAACAAAAAAAAAAAACTAATTAAGACATGCGTGTCTGTCAACCTTAAACAATAATCTTTGTCAATTTTATTTTTCTGTCTTTATGATGGTCAATACTTGATCTATCTCTTACTGTTATATCACCGGGCAACGCCGGGCTCTACTGCTAGTTATTAATAAAAGGCAGCAAATCTGGCTTACAATATTGTGTGTATGTTTGGTTGGATGTGTGGGTGGTGTAATAGATAATTGCTTGGAATTGTTAATTAAAGAGCTGAGTTCCAACCTTCGGAAAGGTATGAATTCTTCTTCTCTCCCTCCAGTTATGGGTTAATTAGTAAGACTTGTATCTGTAAATCATTATCTCAAAAAAAATTCTTACAATCTAAAAATATTTTTTGGCTTTAAATAACCTCCAAAAGCTTGATAAACTGTAAAAAAAAAAATCAATCAACTTCCATACATCCATCTTGCAAGAAGCAATAATTTCATTTAACTGGCGGCATTGCCTGAACATAAGTAGTGCAAAAATGAAGCAGCAGTGTTCAGCATCTTTGGAAAGAGTCTGAAAACCAAACTATGAGTTGACTCAAACCTTGTGAGTGAAATTGGGTAGACGGAACTGTTTGGAATCCATCTATGCTTGTGTTAGCACAAAGTCAGAAGTCATCGTGACTGAGGCTATGGGTGTACTGGCATTGTTCTATGCTGATCATGGCAAAACATGTGCTGCCTCTCAGAAACTGTAACTGAGGTCTACCAAGCATAGTTGGAGTATAAACTACATTTGAGCTCTGTGGGTGTTCAACAAACACAAATGTCCCTGAATAGGTCTCTGTGACAGGGATTGTCTAGGCACCCTCCCAGACTGTTATGTTTAGAAAAAGTGATTAGCCTGCTATTAAATTACAGGAAAACCCATGAGGAGGATGAACAGACTTTACCAAACAAGCCAGGCCCTGTACAAAAGAACTTAGTTTGCCACATCTTCAATAAACATTGCAAGCCACTTGCAGGCTTCAAGAGTCATTTCTGTTCTCATGAGAACCAAAATATTGATCGAACTTGTCAGCAATGGTCATACTCATTTAAGGAGGTTACAGCCATCACTTATGTGTCTATTTATTCAACTCTATTAACATCTATCTATCTATCTATCTATCTATCTATCTATCTATCTATCTATCTCTGTCTAAGGAGTTGACAGCCATCATGTATATATGTATGTATGTATGTATGTATCTATTTATCCAAGTCTATTAACATCTATCTTGCTAGGTTGCATAGCCTTTTATATCAAGTCACTTCATATCTATCTATCTATCTATCTATCTATCTATCTATCTAAGGAGTTGACAGCCATCATGTATGTATGTATGTATGTATCTATTTATCCAAGTCTATTAACATCTATCTTGCTAGGTTGCATAGCCTTTTATATCAAGTCACTTCATCTATCTATCTATCTATCTATCTATCTATCTATCTATCTATCTATCTATCTATCTATCTATCTAAGGAGTTGACAGCCATCATGTATGTATGTATGTATGTATCTATTTATCCAAGTCTATTAACATCTATCTTGCTAGGTTGTTAGCCTTTTTATATCAAGTCAACATATCTATCTATCTATCATTCTATCTATCTATCTATCTATCTATCTATCTATCTATCTATCTATCTAAGGAGTTGACAGCCATCATGTATGAATGTATGTATGTATCTATTTATCCAAGTCTATTAACATCTATCTTGCTAAGTTGCGTAGCTTTTTAAATCAAGTCAGTTCATATCTATCTATCTATCTATCTATCTATCTATCTATCTAAGGAGTTGACAGCCATCATGTATGTATGTACGTATGTATGTATCTATCTATCTACCTCCATCTCTTCATATCTAAATTTCTGTCTACCTCAATGTCTTCATATCTTTCTATCTACGTCAGTCTCTTCATATCTATCTATCTATCTATCTATCTATCTATCTATCTATCTATCTATCTATCTATCTCCGTCTAAGTAGTTGGCAGCCATCCTGTATGTATATATCTATTTATCCAAGTCTATTGCTAGGTAACTTAACCTTTTATATCTAAGTCAGTCCATAACTATCTAAGTCTGTTCACATCTATCTATCTATCTATCTATCTATCTATCTATCTATCTCTCTCAGTAGTTCTCAGCTAGGGAGCGGGGAATTTGCCTACATTGTGGAATTTTAGGGTTTCAGTGTGAGGAGGGAAAATGTTTTACTTTTTCTTGTTTATTTACAGAATTTAGAGTCCATCATGAGTGTTAAAAACAAAAAAAGAATTCCTCTATAAAAATAATCCACATCAATATATTTGTACTAATATAGAAAAGAATAAAGATTTTCAATAATATATGCATATTATTTGGATGCAGTTTTTTTGGAAAGGGTGGAGGGTGGAATGACATTCCGACTTATGGTGAAAAGGGTGCATTGGGCAAAAAAAGTTGAGAGCCACTGAATTCTATCTTATATTTCAGTTTTTTCATATCTATCTCAAACCTATTAGCATCTATCTTGCTATCTAGCTTAGTCTTTTCATATCTTTCTCAGTCTGTTCATTATCTATTTATCTATCTCAATCTCTACATATCTGTCTATATATATCTATCTCTTTATATTAACTTCTATCTCAGAAGCTACTTAGCTAGGCTTTTCTTATCTATCTATCTATCTATCTATCTATCTATCTATCTATCTATCTATCTATCTAATCCAGTCTGTTCATGTCTATCTATCTTAATGTTCATTATCCATCTATCTATTTGTCTATCTGAATATGTTCATTATCTATCTAGCTATCTTTCTAAATATATTTATTATCTATATCAATATGTTAATTTTCTCTCAGTCTCTTTATTATCTATCTATCTGCTTCAAACGTTCATATCTATCTATCTATCTATCTATCTATCTATCTATCTATCTATCTATCTATCTAAGTCTCTTCACTATCTCTCTATCTCTTCACTATCTATCTCAGTCTCTTCACTATCTATCTCAGTCTCTTCACCATCTCTCATCTCTTCACTATCCATCTCAGTCTCTTCACTATCTATCTCAGTCTCTTCACTATCTATCTCAGTCTCTTCACTATCTATCTATCTATCTATCTATCTATCTCAGTCTCTTCACTATCTTTCTATCTATCCATCTATCTATCTATCTATCTATCTATCTATCTCAGTCTCTTCACTATCCATCCATCCATCCATCCATCTCAGTCTCTTCACCATCTTACTATCTATCTATCTATCCATCTATCTATCTATCTATCTATCTTTCCATCTATCTCAGTCTCTTCACCTATCTATCTATCTATCTATCTATCTATCTATCTATCTATCTATCTATCTCAGTCTCTTCACTATCTATCTATCTATCTATCTATCTCAGTCTCTTCACTATCTATCTATCTATCTATCTATCTATCTATCTATCTCAGTCTCTTCACTATCTATCTATCTATCTATGTATCTATCTATCTATCTATCTATCTATCTATCTATCTATCTCAGTCTCTTCACTATCTATCTATCTATCTATCTATCTATCTATCTTTCTATCTCAGTCTCTTCACTATCTATCACTGTGTTCCTGAGTCTCTTGTTATAAATCATTGATGGTATCTGAGGTTGCCTAGGTTTATTGGTATGAATATGTTTGAATATATTCGGTATAATATCTATAGCTATTTTAATGTGTGTGCGGGTGTGTGTGGAAACATTGTTTTCCTCTTATAGAATTTCCTCCCATAGAATTTCCCCTTAGAGACAAAAATCAGTCTATTGGTTGAGTGGCTGAGATCAACATTTGTTTAGTCTCTCAGGAAAAGTCATTGAATAACAAACATCTTTTGGATTTGGTTTTTTTTTCAATACTGACCTATATTGAGTCAAAAAAGGCAAGAAAATAAATTTTTATCAACAAGAAAAATGTCAAGTGAAGGTAAAAAGGCAAAACCGAGAAAAATTCTTTCAAGGACTAGAAAATTGGTTTATTTATTTGGTTTATCTTATTTTGTTTTATGGCATATCAACACTTCAATGGGTTATTTAATGCCACAAGATTTTTAGGATATGTTTGTATGAATAGAATATATATTCTTTGCAAGAAATAAGTTTGTAAATCAAGTTTCATTTTGTAAAGAGGGTTTTTGTTGAGAGTCTGGTTTGGTTTATTTTGTTTTACGGCATATCAACACTTCTATGGGTTATTTAATTCTGACAAGATTTTTTTTAGGTTCACATGAATAGAATATGTATTCTTTGTAAGAAATCAGTTTGTAGATTAGGTTTCATTGACATATTTTTTGTAAAGTGGGTTTTTTGTTGAGAGTCTGGTTTGGTTTATTTTGTTTTTTTGGCATATCAACACTTCTATGGGTTATTTAATTCTGACAAGATTTTTTTTTAGGTTCACATGAATAGAATATGTATTCTTTGTAAGAAATCAGTTTGTAGATTAGGTTTCATTGACATATTTTTGTAAAGTCGGTTTTTGTTGAGAGTCTGGTTTGGTTTATTTTGTTTTACGGCATATCAACACTTCAATGGGTTATTTAATTCTGACAAGATTTTTTTTTTAGGTTCACATGAATAGAATATGTATTCTTTGTAAGAAATCAGTTTGTAGATTAGGTTTCATTGACATATTTTTGTAAAGTGGGTTTTTGTCGAGAGTCTGGTTTGGTTTATTTTGTTTTACGGCATATCAACACTTCAATGGGTTATTTAATTCTGACAAGATTTTTTTTAGGTTCACATGAATAGAATATGTATTCTTTGTAAGAAATCAGTTTGTAGATTAGGTTTCATTGACATATTTTTGTAAAGTGGGTTTTTGTCGAGAGTCTGGTTTGGTTTATTTTGTTTTACGGCATATCAACACTTCTATGGGTTATTTAATTCTGACAAGATTTTTTTTTAGGTTCACATGAATAGAATATGTATTCTTTGTAAGAAATCAGTTTGTAGATTAGGTTTCATTGACATATTTTTGTAAAGTGGTTTTTTGTTGAGAGTCTGGTTTGATTTATTTTGTTTTACGGCATATCAACACTTCAATGGGTTATTTAATTCTGACAAGATTTTTTTTTAGGTTCACATGAATAGAATATGTATTCTTTGTAAGAAATCAGTTTGTAGATTAGGCTTCATTGACGTATTTTTGTAAAGAGGATTTTTTTTTTTTGTCGAGACTCAAATGTACTGCTGGTAACATTTTTTTTCCAAAAATGTATTGCTGGTAATAATTTTTTTTTTTTACAAAAATGTATTGCTGGTAATAATTATTTTTTTTTTTACAAAAATGTATTGCTGGTATTTTTACTATAAAAATATATTTTTACACTTTCATAGTGTTTTACCCCACTTTAGGGGTTAACTATTTGCCCATAGTTGGGAACCTAACAGGTGCTACAACCCTGGGTCAGGGTGGACCTGGTAAAAAAAGCTATTAAGAGGTGGTTCCACGCTCCTCAAAATCTCTTGATCAGAGGCATTGCTGCCAGATAGAGTTTATCATCAAAATGATTTTGAGTTTTAAAAAAATAGGGACGAAAAACAAATTCTTACAGAAATTTAACTTTGACCAAAATATGTCAAGCTTTAAGCAGCACATTGTATGTTTGACAGTCATGCAAGCTAATCATAGTATATTCATTTCATATAAGTATTAGCAACCTATGGTCTTATGCAAATGTGTATATAGTGTAGTGGCTAATGGCATGCAAATCAGAAGTGTCATACTGAGTTCAAATTACATTTGAGTCTGTTGCATTCATTTTCGCACTGAGTGTAAGTCTGCACTTCCTAGCTTTGTCAGTACTTAGAGGAGTAACCACTTGGGAATATCAGGTACTTGAGGATATGTGCGTCATGTAACAGATAGCAGCTCAGAATGTGAAATCAGAGAACTGAGTTCAAACTCAGTCAGCTTTGTTAACTTCCCTTTTGTGAAAATATATCTTGAGAAAGGCATGACACCACTCGTTCTCCTTCCCCCAACTATGGGTTAAATAGTATGATTTGTGTCTGTTAAAATCATTGGTGCAGGTACAAGTCCTTTCCAAATCTTCCAAGATGCACTGAGTCATCATGGACAAGCAAGGCTCCCCTAACTACATGACAATGCTAAATGATATCTGGAAAGTGTTGAGTCATGTGAGTGCACATTTTGTTATTAGCAGAGGCACTGTTTTATGATAGGGAAAGCAATGTATGTTTGCTGTTCAGTTACTTTTGATGTAGACCTACTCTATTAGATTCTTACCTGAATTTTACAGTCTGTTGTGTATCTTGTATGAACTTGACTTCATGCATACTCTCTTGCATCAGAATGTAGTGTATTTAGCAACTGCCCCATGCAGTCATATGTGGCACAAGGCCGAATTTAATGTGGGGTTCCCGAGCCCGTAGGCCAACCAAAAAATCCCTGTAGACCCCACATAAACAGGATCAGGTTGGTCTATCTCCCTGAATGAGACTCTGCCCTTCAGCATAACCTCGTCTGGGTTCCTCTCTGCTCAGAGGCAGAGAGTTTGACCAGCAAGCCGAAAAAGATTTCGGTTAGTCATCAGAATATAATTCAGTTTTGTTTTTCTGATCAAGAAATAACTAAAAAGAAATAACAAGAAGACAAAAACTTCACTGTTTTAAAAAAATGAATGTATAATAAAAATTGCCAGGCACACAAAGCCATAGTTTGACCAACTAGTCAGATACTTTCACAACTAGGATGTAAGAAAAGAAAGAAAATAATAACAAGGAGACCAAAATGTCACCATTTCTAAAAATAGATAGTTTGATCAACCAATCAGAAAGGTATAGATGTGTATATAAACAGATAGAAAATTAAACAAAACCAGGGTTGATGAATTAATTTTGTCCATTCTCCAATGCTGTGGTTATCGTAACATACCCAGAGATGAAATACAACATTTGCAAGACTAGCTGATGAACTTAGATGGCTCACTCATCCTTGCTATGTTGAAAACAAACATACCTTCCTTTATCATGTGATCAAATAGTGGCTGCTACATTTGGATACATGCATACATACATATGTATTTTCTACTAAATCTGTTTTGACATCTACCCAAAAGGATGTTCTACCCCAACCACCACATTAATAATGTTATTTATCATTTTAAATGTAGTTGCAGTGCATAGGTAGAACAACCCAATGTTTAGATGCTAGAATACAGCAGCATTTACCAAGAAAAATCAAGAATGGAACATTCAAACTAAAGGATGTTTCTGAACAACACATATAGTTCCTAGATCGTAGAGCATTTTATTAAAAACCCAAATTGTGCCACTAACTTTAGCATTGACTTGTTTACCATTATGAGTTGTGCTTGCTATATATTGCAGATAAAGATGCTGGAAACAATTTACATTCTGTCCAGACAGCCCTCTCTCTGTAAACAGAGAGAGTGTCTGTTAGGAGTAAACATGATTTCAATTTAAATTGTATTCCGCCTTTATTAATATTGCATATCATTTTTATGCTTTTATTGCAATATATAATCCCTTGATTCAGCTGTGTTGAGTAAGGGTGAAACTGGTTGTCTGCGTTTTGTTTTATTTTTTGCTTTTTTTTTTTTAATCATGAAAAGTAAAATAAGTAACCTTTTTTTATTGCTACAATATATATATATATATATATATATATAAAAAGAAAGAACAGTAAGATATATAATCCAGTGTTCTTATAGATATTTTTATTTTTACAAAATAGTGCTCAATGTAAATTTACAGAGCATTAATATTATAAATTAATTGATTTAAAATATGTTTTTTTCCACTACACAGTTCTAACCAAAAAATGGAAGCTAAAAGCCCTGAATTTAATTTTGTAATTAAATTAAAGACATTAGCTTTATTTCCTCCTCAAGCGAATTTTGGAGTAACTTTTAAAATTAAAATATAGACATATTAAACACCCAGACAACCCCTCGTCTAGTAAAATGAATCCATCTGTAACCTTGGAAACATGAATTATGATTTTAGCTGTGTCTTTTAAAACCCAGTAATTTTAAAAGTTACTCCAAAATTCGCTTGAGGAGGAAATTGAACTAATGTCTTTAATTTAATTACAAAATTAAATTTGGGGCTTTTAGCTTCCATTTTTGAAACATGGTTAGAACTGTGTAATAAAAAAAAAAAAACATATTTTAAAAAAATTAATTTTTAATATATATATATATATATATATATATATATATATATATATATATTCTCATGGACTCTTTCTCTCTCTCTATCTCTCTTATACGCGAGGACATTTACCCTTAAACTCTTGAAATTTCAACTTTTACCTTATCCTTCTCTATTATTGCATTACATTAGATAAAGATTTATTTTGTATTTTTCAACACTGTGCATTTTCTTTTAATTATTGCACAAGGACAATAAACACCCTAATCTGAGCATCATGCCATTGGTAGTTCTAAACTCCTGATAGGGTCACCCATACTGGCAAGGTCAAAGATGAGGACCCAGACTAAGTGTAACTAACCACAAAGATTCCAAAGTGGATGGTGATTAGAACAGATCTCAATGGTTAAACCAGTGGATGAAGAGGGCTACGCATGTTGGACATACTACAGAAAGTGCCACTCAAAATTATAACAGAGTCAGTGGTAGTGTGTTGCTGTTTCATAACTGCATTCTGCATATCTTATTCTACATGCCGCAGCAGAAGGTCATGAAATCACGTGTGGGGGTCACTTTGAAGTTCATCTTAAAGAAATTCATGCTGTCAGCACTTTCTTAGAGTAGAAGAAACTGATGGTGTGAATTTTGTTTCATCTCTAACCAATTCTTGTAAAGCCAAATGGCAGTAGGGAATGGATGATGGGAGCAGGTTTTGGTGAAGCTGGAAGCTTCTAGTTCTGAACCTGTATGTTGGTGGAGAATTTAGTCATCAACGCCGCCTCATCATAAAGGAAGCAGTCAGCAAAGAAGAAATTAAATTCTTGGATAAAGCTGTCCCACTAACACTGATAATAATGTGAAGGGACATTGTCGTAAGGTAACTTGTGCATAACTGATAACCTCCTCTCCTCAATAATTGATTGTCAGGAAAACTGGATGGTCTTCACGGGTAGAAATATGTTTTTTACTCCCCCCCCCCAACCAATTACATAGGATCAGGTTAAACATAGCAAATGATTAGTTGTTTGTGCACTTATGAAAAATTAGTGAAGTTCATATTTTGTTTTAGTTACTTTTTTACTTTTACTTCATCCCAAGCAAGACGACAATGCCACTAGTACACAGGAGGTTACAGGGAGTAAAAGTTAGAGAGAAGACTGAGTATAGGCAGGATTGAGGAATGGACAAAAGATGAATGGGATTCAAGAAGATAAAAGATGGCAATTGACGTTGCATTTAAATTTTTGAAGATTGTAATTATCAGGGAAGCTAGTAAATAGAAAGAAGTTCCACAAGCAGGAAGTATGAGAAAAAAAACTGGTGGAGTAGAAGTGGCAGTTGCATTTAGCTATTTCCACAGTAAACAGGTGGGACTTAGGTGCCAATCTAGTAACATGCATAAATTCATGTAGTCAGAACATATTTGTAGAAAAGACAGAGAGAAGCCACGTCACATCAGTGATAAAGTGACTGAAGTCGAGATGCCAAGTGAGGAACGTTTACATTACAGGTCCTTCTTTGGATTTTGTCAAGAACCTCTAGATGAATAGCAGGTGCACCAGACCAGATATGGCAGCAGTATTCAACGTACAGACAAATGGTAGATTTGTAAATGTTCAAGATGGATTCTCATGAGAAAAACCATCTGGCATGATACAGTGATCGAACTTTCCTTGCAGTAGATGCAGCTATTGATTCAATGTAGTCATTCCACTTCAAGTCAGTTGAAAATGAGAGGCCAAGTAGGCACAGTGTGTTGCTCTCCATGAGTCTAGCATCAACCATGCTGATAACAGGCAGAAAAGTTTCTCTATGGGGGTTAAACGAAAACAGTTTTGTTTTGGAGGCATTAAAATTTAACAGCCATTTCCTGCCCCAGTTAACTATAACAGCTGAAAGTTTTAAATATTATCTGGCCCTTGGTTAAGATAAAATGTTATCTCCCCATGGCATTATGCCTTTGCAGTTTTAATAACTGTAAGGAAATTAAAGCATTGGTAAATTGGTTTTAATTTAGTAAAATCTGAAAGATTATTTCTCAATTAAGATCTTGCTCCCAAAAATAACCTTATACTCCATTGAGAAGTCAAGAACGATTATTTTGAAAGATCTTATCAGTTTAATATGTTTTAGAGATGTTGGTATAAATAAGGAAAAGAAAACACATTAAAGATGGTAGTACCAATCATACAAGGAAAACAAGGATTAAGGTTATACTAGACTACCTGTGACCCATAACAGTTCAGGTTATAAAACATTGAAGTTGATTTCAGCATTAAATATTGTCTGTTTGAAGAAAGTTGAAATAAAAAAAATACTTACTTACAACTTGTATTTTTAAATCTTATTCACTTAAAATATTTTTTTAAAATTACATTAACATAAAATATATTTTTAATATGCCAAAAAATATTTTAAAATCATTTTCACTTGAAAATATTTTTTAAATATGGCAAGAAATATTTTTTAAATATTTAAAATATTGTTTGTTTAAAGAAAGCTGAAATATAAATAAACATGCAAAAATCGCAGAGGTGGAAAGAAAGAGAGAGAGGGGTGGAAAAATAGAGAGGGAAATAAAGAGAGAGAGGGAAAGAGAGAGAGAGAGGGCATCGTCTTTTTAGAGGTTTAAATTATCCCTTCCTAGGTGGAAAGAGAGAGGGAGAGGGAAAGATAGCGAGAGAATAAAAGAGAGAGAAAGGGAAAGAGATTTTTAGGTTTAAAAAGAGATTAAAGAGATTTCAAAAAGAGGGAGAGAGATTTTTTAAAAGAGAGAGGGAAAGAGAGCCATTGAGGTGGAAAGACAGAGAAGGTTTCAAAGAGATGAGAGGGAAATGGAAAGAGAATTTTTCAAAGAGAGAGAGAGAAATGAAGAGAGAGGGAGGTTTGAATAAATAATGAAATTTTTAAAGAGAGAGTGGAAAGAGAGAGAGAGAGGGAAAAGAGAGAGGGAAAGAGAGAGGTTTCAGAGAGAGAGGAAAGAGCCAGAGAGGTGAAAAGAGAGGGAGGTTTTGAGAGAGGATTGAAAAGAATTGGACATGAATGTAACAATTTATGTCTACAATCTGGATGTTAAATTAGGTCACCATCTGAGATGAATACACACCATTTCATTCTCTTCCCCCTTTCGTACATGATAATAAATTTATATCTTTCTTACATTCTCTCTACATATGACTTCTGGCAAACACAAGCAACATTCACAGAGTTTTATAATAATAAAGATGGTCAGTATTCTGCAGGTAATGGGTCCTGTAGCTTAAACAGTAAAGCAGCTGTCATGGATAAGACATGCTTCCCAAGCAGAGTTTGTATCTTAGTGAATTTTTTTATTTCTAATGATTGTTTGAATAATTGTGATGCCAATCAACTAAAGGTAAGATGAAAGAAATGCATGTAGAAAATTCCTAATAGTAGACAATATTTCATTTGATGAAAACAAAATTCAAGATAATATTAATACATATATTGCTAATGTATGCAATCAAAATATTCAGGGAGAAACAAAATAAAGCTATATGGTTAGATTCAGTCTTCTGCTGCTATTGGGTCCTGTAGCTTAAACAGTAATACAGCTGTCACCGAAATACTAAAGCAGTCTGTGCGTTTCAGACAAAAGTCTAACAAATATAATAATAATCAATATTGCCAACTTTAATTTTTTTTGGGGGTAAACTACCTTAAAATGGCTAAACACCTGATTAATTAAGTTATTCAACTTTTGTTTTTTTGTTTGAATTTCATTCAGTAGTTTAAAAAGAACAAGCATACGAAGAACAACAAACAGACCGTGTTGGCTTCTTTTATTACTTCACTGACCTTTTCTCTAGTTTTATAAGAAACTTAATTATACAATAAACAAATTAATTCAAAACATGAATCCACAACAATTCTTAAAGAAATAATTCTGGTGTTTTTTTAGCTGCTAATTCTGAAAATATTTTTTCACACAACTATGACAATTTTTTTTTTACAAACCATCTTTCTTTCTTAAAAATACACTTTTCACAAAAGAAGATGTAAAAATCAATATCTGTCTATATCTCTGAGGTGAGGTACTATGATCACTTGCATTTTTTACATTATTCGGACTGTTATCCTCATCTTCATTGCCATATTCACACATGAAGACGTTGGTTAGATCCAGTGACTAGAGGCAAAAGAGTTGTGAGTTCAATACCAGGCCACAGCAATGGCGAACCAAAACTTAGAGAGTTGAGTTAAAGGGAAATAACTGAGACATCTGAAAGAGGCATGCCATGTGGAACTAGAACAATTTACCTGGTGGACGAAATAAAGGGTTCGGTTTGAAATTCCAATCATCTGAAGAAGGCTGGCATGTACAATGGCTGAAACATTGTGAATATGGCAATGAAGATGAGGATGACTGTCCAAATAATGTAAATAATGCAAGTAATCATAATACCTCATCTCAGAGATATAGACAAATAGTGAAGAAAAATTCCAATCACTTGAAGAAGGCTGGAGCGTACAATGGTCAAAACATTGTGAATATGGCTATGAAGATAAGGATAACAGTCCAAATAATGCAAGTAATCAGAATACCTCATCTCAGAGATATAGACAGATACTGAAGAAAAATTCCAATCACCTGAAGAAGGCTGGAGCGTACAACGGTCGAAACGTTGTGAATATGGCAATGAAAATGAGGATAACAGTCCGAATAATGCATGTAAAAATCAGTCTAGATGATTAAAATATTTCTTTATTACAACTTTAAGGATTGGCTTTATTTTACAGCATTAAAAAATATAAGATTTTTATAGTTTATAATTGATGAGGTTGTTGGTAGTTGGTTGCTTGTTAAATCACAGAAATGTATAGTTTTTGGAGATGAAATTGGAAATATTTTTGTCAACTTCTCAACATTGTTTGCCTTTTTTTTTATTGATATGTTTGCATTTTTTATTGACATGTTTGCATTTTTTATTGACATGTTTGCATTTTTTATCGACATTTTTGCATTTTTTATTGACATTTTTGCATTTTTTATCGACATTTTTGCATTTTTTATTGATACATTTTCATTATTTTGATATGTTTGTGATTGTTTTGTTATTGCTAATATTTATCTGTATTCCTTGCTTCTTCCTTTTTGCCTTGTCTGCAGAACCATGTAAGTATTTTGTCAATAACTAATCAATTTTCTCGTCCTCTTTTTGTCAATCCTAATTTTCTTGTCATTCTTTTTAGCTTTTTTTCAGTTTGTAGTTAAATGAGATGCTTAGTCAGAGATACAGACAAGCACCAATGTAACCTTGTTTCAAAAAGAATTTCCCAAAGCCATACCCAAATTTTCTTAAGGGCAAAAGTCAAGTCCCTGTAATTTGACCTATAAAATATATCCTAAAAATATACAGAGGTTGTCAAACAAAATTTCTGATCTGATTTCACTGACATTTCTATGGTTTACTTACAATTAGCAAATGAATATATTTAGTTGTTTTTCTAATTTTTATTTTTTTTTTTTGCTTGTTGCATTAAGTTTTTGTCACTTGAAATTCTTAATTTTCTTGCATGTTTACATCTAGTATTAATATGTCTTAAGTTTTTTTTAATTTTCTTAGATGAGGCATTGTCAATTATTATGAATTTTTGATTAGTTACCTTTCATCTTATTTCTCTTGCTTGTTTACATCTTGTAGCAAATGTTGTGGTGGGTATGAAATAATAATAACTCCCTTTACCCACTCCCATTAAATTTGGGCGAGCTGAGGAAAAAGGAAAGAAATTTGTGAGCCTATGTGAAATTTTCTTTAGAACAATGAAAACCTTGACTTCACAAAGATTGGCTGGTAAGAGAAGAAAAAGATGAAAACAAATTTGCATGCCTTTGTGAAATTTTCTTTGACCCAATGAAAACCTTGTCTTCACAGAAATTAGCCGTTGAGCCTAGAAAAAAGAAAGAAAAGAAAATAGCGAGCATATGGAAAATCTTTTTTATATAAAATTAGGAAAAAAAATTAACCGAAGAGGAGTGTCTAAATTCACATGAAAGGTTTCATTTCTGTTCATGTGTTCACCTTGAAATTTTTGCCAGTGTCAAATTACTCAACAATTTTATTATTGGCCTTAACCAAGCACTTAGCACTTCAAAGAATTTGATTTCAACAATCTAAGAAAGCTAAGTATTTCAAACTATCTCTCTTTGTCTACTTCTGAACGTAATGCAACTTGTATGTCCCTTCTGTAGACAAGGAACTCTCATATCTTTGTTTGAATTTTATTTCTTCTTTGTGACAATTCATTGAAACTATGGACTTTAAAAATTTCTGATTTGTTTTCCTGAGACAGACTCTACTCACCCAACTTTATGTGTGTAAATTTGTAAATAAACTCCTTAACTTTAAATTGTTAAAATTAACCAGTGTGTTTCTTTGTCATTACCAGCCTCCATTAACCTTGACATGGGTAAATCAACTGTTCATTTTAACCACAACGCCCTTGCCACTGTAACGTATAATTTTTCTGAATTTCTTAGATGAAGCATTATTATGAATTTTTGGCTAGTTTTCTTTTATCCTATTTCTCCTGCTTGTTTACACCTTGTGGCAATAAGATGTAATAGTCTTAAGTTGTCTTAATTTCTTAGATAATGATAATAGTATTATTAACCGTTTCCCTACAAGTAGACATTTGGCATTCATTGACCAAGCAGTCAGTACTGCTTTCGGTTGAAATTTATAAAATCCTTTTCTTAAAACAATTTTTCAGGAAAACAGGTTTCTCAAGTCCTGTAGTTGTTATCACTCTTTCTAGTATTGATGGGGAGTTTCCTTCCTAACCTTTTATTTGAAGTGGTGTGGAATGTCAACATCTTGATTATGTTATTATTTTCTCTTTGAGTTACACATGATATCTATTTTAGTTGTTGCTACTGTGGAAAGTTCTTAAGTAATGTGGTTTCTGTTATTTGGTACAATTCTTTCTTTGTGAATTCTGTAGATTCAGTCCCCAATGTTCAAAGAAGAATTGTCTTTGCCAAGATCCTCAGGCTTCACTCACTTAAAGCCTTTATTCACCATTGATTTTCGGAAGCGGTTGTATACAGATGACAGTTTGAGATATTTTTGAATCGGCTTGGTGCCATGTGTGACATCCATATGAAAGTCTCAATCTGGCGAGGCTATTCAAGAATACGACTTGAATTTTTTCAGATTGATATTTTGGCTTTGTAGCAACTTGTGGTGTTGGGCAAAATCTTTTCATTTTCTTTTTTTCTTCTTTGCAGAGTTTAGTGGGAGAAACAGACAGGATTGGACTGTATAAGAAATAGAGTCTGGTCTGGGCCAGTTGATAAGTGTTTTTTTTTTTTATATAATAGACTGGAACATTCCATTCTGCTACTTGGGCAAGCCTATTCTCTAGGTCTTGATTGGCTGCTGATTTTGGTGTGGATACAGTGCTCAATAAATATCCATCATTATGCTGTGAATGCTGGGTTCTGTATTGAGATACATCCCCCCCCCCCTTTTTTGTCTGCTAACTGGATGCTAGTTGGGAACTTCCCTGTGAGGGTGAGTATCACATTTCTGATTCTTCAGAAATGTGATACCTCAGATTTGTTATAACTAATCCATCTGCCAAGGTATCTGAAGTGTTTAGTATTTACTCATTCTGCATCCTGAATCTTTACAACCAATTCATGATTGGTGCCATCAATGCTTTCATTCCAATTTCACATCATAATTTCTGTTTTGGAAAGGTTTACCTTGAGTTCTATTTCTTGGGACATAAAGATATGGAAGATAAAGTATTGTCAACGATTATTAATTTTTGACTCATCTTTCATTTATCTTATTTCTCTTGCTTGTTTCTATCTTGGAGTAATAAAACATGATAGTATTAAGTTGTTTAATTTTCCTTTAGGAAACATTGTCATCATTATTAATTTTTGGCTCGTTTTTCTTATATGGAAAATATGGATGGCAACAGGTCTAGGTGTTGCCCTGACAAAGCACATACTATACAGCTAAAGAAAGGATCGTTAGCATTGACTCAATGATACTGACTATGATCTATGCCTTAACAGACTGGGTTCTATAGCCTTGGATGGCAACCGGTCTAGAAGAAGGAAAACTCTGAATTCAAAACTGTATGTAGCCCTGGCAAAGCACATACTATACAGCTAAAGAAAGGATCGTTTTCATTGACTTGATGATCCTGACTATGGACTATGCCTTAACAGACTGGGTTCTATAGCCTTGGATGGCAACAGGTCTAGGTGAAAGAAAAACTCTGAAAAACTCTGAATTCAAAACAGCTGAAAGGATCGCCCATGACAAATGATCACATACTATACAGCTAAAGTTCTATAGGATCGTTTTCATTGAAAGAAAAACTCTGATGATCCTGACTATGGACTATACCTTAACAGACTGGGTTCTATAGCCTTGGATGGCAACAGGTCTATAGCCTTGGATGAAAAGAAAAACTCTGAATTCAAAACTGTATGTAGCCCTGGCAAAGCACATACTATACAGCTAAAGAAAGGATCGTTTTCATTGACTTGATGATCCTGATTGACTTGAACAGACTGATCCTGAAAACTATGGACTATATACAGCTAAAGAAAGGATCCTTAACAGACTGGGTTCTATAGCCTTGGATGGCAACAGGTCTAGGTCTGAATTCAAAACTGTAAGCCCTGGCAAAGCACTCTGAATTCAAAACTGTATTGTGATCCTGACTATGGACTATCTTTAACAGACTGGGTTCTATATGGCAACAGGTCTAGGTGAAAGAAAAACTCTGATTCAAAAACTTTCATTGAAAGCTTACTATACAGCTAAAGAAAGATCCTTGACTATCCTGACTATGGACTTAACAGACTGGGTTCTATAGCCTTGGATGGCAACAGGTCTAGGTGAAAAAAAAACTCTGAATTCAAAACTGTATGTAGCCCTGGCAAAGCACATACTATACAGCTAAAGAAAGGATCGTTTTTGACTCAATGATCCTGACTGATCCCTTAACAGATGGACTATAGCCTTGGAAACAGGTCTGGAAAGTTCTATTCAAAACTTGGCCCTGGCATGGTAACAGGTCTATGATCCTGACTATGAACTATGCCTTAAAACTGGGTTCTATAGCCTTGATGGCATTCAAAAAAAACTCTGAATTCAAAACTGTATGTAGCCCTGGCAAAGCACATACTATACAGCTAAAAGCTAAAACGAAAGGATCGTTTTCATTGACTTGATGATCCTGTCTATGAAAGAAAAACTAATTCAAAACTGTAACAGACTAAAAAAGGATCGTTTTCATTCTATATGGACTATGGATGGGTTCTATAGCCTTGGATGGCAACAGGTCTAGGTGAAAGAAAAACTCTGAATTCAAAACTGTATGTAGCCCTGGCAAAGCACATACTATACAGCTAAAGAAAGGATCGTTTTCATTGACTTGATGATCCTGACTATGGACTATGCCTTAACAGACTGGGTTCTATAGCCTTGGATGGCAACCGGTCTAGAAGAAGGAAAACTCTGAATTCAAAACTGTATGTAGCCCTGGCAAAGCACATACTATACAGCTAAAGAAAGGATCGATTTTCTATTTAACAGACTGGGTTCTATAGATGGTCCTGACTATGGACTATACAGCTAAAGAAAGGATCGTTCTTGACAGATACTGACTTCTATTCTAGCCTTGGATGGCAACAGGTCTAGGTGAAAGAAAAACTCTGAATTCAAAACTGTATGTAGCCCTGGCAAAGCACATACTATACAGCTAAAGAAAGGATCGTTTTCATTGACTTGATGATCCTGACTATGGACTATGCCTTAACAGACTGGGTTCTATAGCCTTGGATGGCAACAGGTCTAGGTGAAAGAAAAACTCTGAATTCAAAACTGTATGTAGCCCTGGCAAAGCACATACTATACAGCTAAAGAAAGGATCGTTCGCATTGACTCAACGATACTGACTATGGACTATGCCTTAACAGACTGGGTTCTATAGCCTTGGATGGCAACAGGTCTAGGTGAAAGAAAAACTCTGAATTCAAAACTGTATGTAAAGCTACAGCTAAAGAAAGGATCGTTTTTTGACTTGAAACTATGGACTATACTATACAGACTAAAGAAAGGATCGTTTTCATTGACTTGAAAGAAAAACTGAAAACTGTATGTAGCCCTGACTATGGACTATTGACTCAATGAACAGACTCTAGGTGAAAGAAAAACTCTGGTTCTATAGCCTTGGATGGTAACAGGTGGGTTCTAGCCTTGGATGGCAAAGGTCTAAAAGAAAAACTCTGAATTCAAAACTGTATGTAGCCCTGGCAAAGCACATACTATACAGCTAAAGAAAGGATCGTTTTCATTGACTTGATGATCCTGACTATGGACTATGCCTTAACAGACTGGGTTCTATAGCCTTGGATGGTAACAGGTCTAGGTGAAAGAAAAACTCTGAATTCAAAACTGTATGTAGCCCTGGCAAAGCACATACTATACAGCTAAAGAAAGGATCGTTTTCATTGACTTGATGATCCTGACTATGGACTATGCCTTAACAGACTGGGTTCTATAGCCTTTGATGGTAACAGGTCTAGGTGAAAGAAAAAACTCTGAATTCAAAACTGTATGTAGCCCTGGCAAAGCACATACTATACAGCTAAAGAAAGGATCGTTTTCATTGACTTGATGATCCTGACTATGGACTATGCCTTAACACACTGGGTTCTATAGCCTTGGATGGCAACAGGTCTAGGTGAAAGAAAAAACTCTGAATTCAAAAACTGTATGTAGCCCTGGCAAAGCACATACTATACAGCTAAAAAGAAAGGATCGTTTTCATTGACTTGATGATCCTGACTATGGACTATGCCTTAACAGACTGGGTTCTATAGTCTTGGATGGCAACAGGTCTAGGTGAAAGAAAAACTCTGAATTCAAAACTGTATGTAGCCCTGGCAAAGCACATACTATACAGCTAAAGAAAGGATCATTTGCATTGACTTGATGGTCCTGACTATGGTCTACTTTTTTTTACATATTATTTCTCTTGCCTTTTTTTCATCTTGTAATAATAAGATATAATAGTTTTGAATTGGTTCAATTTCTTAGATGAAGCATTGTTAATTATGATTAAAAATAACTATTTTGATTTTTTTTTTACATTCTCAGATGAAGTCTTTTCATAATTACACATAATTTTATCTTTTAGATTATAACTAGTTTCTCAATCTTTTATTGCTTTTAATGAAAAAACCTATTTTTGATATTTAAGATTGATTCTTCTTCAGCTGATAATTTGGAAATTTTGTACAAACAATGATTTTTAATACTTTTATTTTATGTGTTTATAAGACTTCTAGTAATAACATTTTTGTATAGCGTCGTTTTTTTGTATAGTGTTGTTTTATGACACGATATGTAGACAAATGTCTCCAATTGCTTGGGGTATGCCAAAACAGAAATTTTCATTATAGCTTCATAACCTGTTGACGGTAGGAAGAGGTCAGTTATTTCATTTTCTCCCCTTCTTGCCTGGTTATCTTTCAGTCTTTTAGCCCTAGCTTGGGGTGCAAAACAGCGGATCCAAGTCTCAACAAATTCTGGTTCTTCTAAGTGACTTAAACATTTTATTGGCGATGCTATATTGTTGTATAGTGTTGTTTCATGGCACATGATCAGTAGTCACTTCCTCCTATTCTTTGGGCTATGCCATAACAAATTTTCATTATAACTTCACAAAATGTCGAAGGTAGGTTAGGTCAGTTATATCATTTTCACCCCCTCTTACCTAGCCTCTTTTAGCCCTTGCCTGACCTGCAAAACACTGAGACCAAGTCTTCTGGTTCATCCAAGCAATTTAAACACCCTACCAGCAACATCATAAATTTCTTTAGACCCAAACACAAGGCATGTTCTTTTAAGAATGGGAGAAAAAAGTTTCGGCTGAATTATTATGTAATGAACACTTGCGATTATTTACTGACTTTATTAACAGATGTTCTTTTGATGTGATGAACAATTATGTAGAAGCAAGCAAGTCAAAATGGCTTGCATCTGGTGCATAGGAAAATAAGTTCCTTACTTCAATACCTGACATGTAGCAGCAGTATTTTGTTCCTTGAAAATGTCATGAATCTCTCCTCCTTACATTAGATTATTCCAAAATTGTATATTCTGTAATGATGGCTTTAGTACAGCTTAGCATGGTTCGACCAATAACAAGTCATGTGCTGATTGGTCAGACTGAAGGATGCCATTTGACTGGGTAACTGAGGACAAAGCGAAGAATGCTAATTGGTCAGTCGGCTGTGGTGTTGGTATGATAAAAGAGGGCTGAAGCAGTGACAAGGAGAACAACTTTTCCGTTGGTGATGTGTGTGGGAACTCAATGGCAGATTGAAAAAGAAGTATTTGGTGTTGTATGAATGACGTCAGAGGAACAGAAGCTCATTTACACTACAGATGTATATCCACTTAGGGTCAAAAATTAAAAATTAAATTAAAAATTAAATTAAAAAATTAAATTAAAATAATTTAGATTGGCATTTTCATAGTTATTCTGGTTTAATTGCAGGTTCTTTTTTTTGGTATTTTTTAATAATGGTATTGTCTGCATCAAGAATCTAAGCATCTCAAACACGTTTAATGCAATATTTTTGCTTCTAACAAATTTCACATAAGATTTGTAATGTTTAAAGCTTTTTTTGTGCTGATATTTTACCCACATTTGATTGGTATGTTGTGTCAATGGAAGTAAAATTGTGATTAAGCGCCATTCCCTGTAGGCTGTCCCTCTTAATTTTTTGTCTATTTATTTTTTGAGACTGCACCTTTTGATTGGCATGGAAACTGGAATTGGCAAGCAGAGTTCAAATTCCAGCCTCATCTTTAATGTTTACTTTTGCACTAATGCACTAGGAAAAGGCACGAATATGTCTCTTCTCTCTCACCCAGTTTCAAGTTAAATAGCAAGGTAGACTGTTCTGTCTAGACTAGGGTGGTAACCAGTCTAGAAGAAGGATAATTCAGAATTCAGATTCCCAGTCGGAAGGAAAGAACTCTATCTTTCCCAATAAGTCAATTTACAAAGAAATAAGAAAAGGAAGCTGTGGAGAGATTAGTAATACAAACGGAATTGGTATACAGGATTATACTATTTACACTATTTACATTGTTCTGACTGTTGCCTTCATCTTTATTGTCATATTCACAATGTTTTGGCTGTTGTATGTGCCCTTACTTCTTCAGGTGATGTATGTTGGAATTTCGAAACAAACCTCTTATTTCATCCACTGGAGTAGATTGTTCTTGTTCCAAGTGCCATGCCTTTTCAGGATATTTTGTGAATAGGACAATAAAGATAAGGCAAACAATGTAAATAGTGTAAATAGTTAAAATACCTCATTTCAAAAATATACAAAGACACTGAAGAACTCCAGAGCATACAACGGCTGAAACTGTGAATAGGACAATAAAGATGAGGACAACAGTCCAAACAGTGTAAATAGTATAAATAGTTACAATATCTTGTCTCAAAAACATAAACAGATACTGAAGAAGTCCAGAGCATACAATGGTCGAAACATTGTGAATATGACAATAAAGATGAGGACAACAGTTTAAATAATGTAAGTAGTGTAAATAGTTACAATACCTTGTCAAAAATATAGACAGATACTGAAGAAGTCCGGAGCATACAATGGCCGAAACATTGTGAATATGACTATAAATACAGAAGACTGTACTAGATGCAAACATACCATTTATTGAGAATATTTCTCTTGGTATTTGTATATGACTTCAACATGTGCTCTGTTTGTTGCCCCAGAGGAAGGACTATATTCTCACTTTGTTAAGTTTTCATTTGTGCAGAAAATTACATTGATTCATTATATACACCAAAGAACATCCACTAAATATGCAGATTGTGCAGCAAAATTGTCTTTCCAATTACTAAAGGAATTCTTTCTGTAGATAATTTTTGCTGCAATTCTTTTGGAAGTTTTTTTTTTTTTTTTTTATCTCCACCAAAAGCTAAAATCCATAATTTTAAAGTATGGAAGATTTAAAAAACAAAATTAAACTTGTGTATCTTTATTCTTGTTGACTAAATTTGGGTTATCTTTTCTAGGGTCAAATTTTAATAGTAATCTGATCTTGATTTAGTTTGGTTTGTTTAACAGCATATCAACTCCTTATGGGTCATTTAATGCCAAAATTTAATTTTGGGGGGAGCTTTGGCAGTTTTTTTTTTTTTTTTACTATTAAAATCAATTACTAGAAATTTTTACCATAAAAACGTATTTTTATACTTCCATAGTGTTTTGACCCCACTTTAGGGATTCACTATTTGCCTATATTTGACAAAAATGATTACAGTTTGCTGGCCACTGCCACCAAGCGGGCAGTGAAATTGTCTCATCCTTACTCCTATGGCATCCATCTGAAAGTGTCTTCACAAGAAAATTGACTTTTTCAGACACCATAGCTCAGGCCTCAGGGTTGGACATTGGGGATATGGGGACAGCAATATGGGACTGAACAGTATGGAAAGGGATTGTCAGTGGAGTTTTTACCAACCATAGGGAGGTCAAAGGAGGAGGAGGAGGAGGAGGATGATGATGATGATGATTTTGCTCATAGCTAGGACCCTAACAGGTGCTACAACCTTGGGTTTGGGTGGACCTGGGAACAACAGCAATTAAGAGGTGGTTCCAAAACCTCCTGATCAGGGGCCTTGCTGCTGGATGTAGTTTATTGTCTTACCCAGGATGAGTCTGATCTTGAAGAATCAAAAGATTCCAGTCTTTTTCCCAGATGGCCATTCTGGTATATCCTTTTAGCTGGGTTCCAGTTCAAGTAAGCTGCCTGATTTTTGCAGACTTGCTTCAAAGAAAGATACTGTTAAAAAGCTTTAAAATATTTAGCAATATTGGGCAGGGAATTCAGGGAATATTTCTTTAATCCCCATAAATCCAATGAGAATTGATATGCTAAGTTTATTTCAATACGTACCCCACCCAAGATCAAGGTTCTTCATTTTCAAATGAACAAAAATGACACAGCATTTTATCTCCTTTTCCTGGGAATAAAAAAAAAAAAATTCAGCTTGATCTTTTTTTTTTTCCTTTTTTGGCTTCCATACTTTAAAATTAAGAATTTTGGTGTCGATGAACAAAAAAGACAGAATTTAAAAATATCTTTTTTTCTGTTTCATTATTTCATGCTTTGTTTTCATGTCTACTTCATCTTTATTTTTTTTAATAACACAAAACTCGTCATCAGCACCAATTTATTTTAATTAGTCTTTTCACTGCTGCTTTTAATCTCCTTGCCATGTCATTTGAAAGGGTAATTGCCATAATAATTAATAATTGCCATAATAATTAATAATTGCCATAATAGCTAATACTTGAATGCTATCATATTGAGGATAAAAACCTGTGACGTTTCTACAATCTACAATTGATAATCGCCTCATGATAATTTATAGTTTTTAACATGGATATTTAAAAATATTTAAGGCATGACAAAAAAAAGGATCATCTTTTATATCTTTTATAAAATATTTCTTTTATTTTTTTTTTTTACTCCTTTCTTTTTGGCTTTCTTTTTATCAGATTCTTATCTGTCTAGTCTGTTTTCACTATGTATCTATCATGATACGAGAGAGAGAATAACCTATGCTGGAAAATAAGGAAGGATCAGAAATACTAAAAGATGAAGTAAGATCAGGCACTGGTGGGGAGATGAACAGAAACAAAGCAAAGGGTCTGATGGCATCATACCAGAACTGTTCTCAGCTTCAGACAACTTTGGTGTTGACAAAATCACAGAAGTAATAAACGAAATATACAACAGTGTCCATGTAATGGAGGACTTCACTAAGTCCATCTTTATAACATTACCTAAGAGACCAGGTACAGACGATTTGGTTTGTTTTAAGGCTCATCAACCTCAATAGGTTATTTAATGCCGACAAAATTTTTATTGCTGGTAATATTTTTTTTTTTTTTTTTGAAAAACATATTGCTGGTAATATTTTTTTTTAAAAACATATTGCTGGTAATTTTTTTTTTTGAAAAACATATTGCTGGTAATTTTTTTTTTTTGAAAAACATATTGCTGGTAATATTTTTTTTGAAAAACATATTGCTGCTAATTTTTTTTTTTGAAAAACATATTGCTGGTAATATTTTTTTTTGAAAAACATTGCTGGTAATATCTTTTTTGAAAAACATATTGCTGGTAATATTTTTTTTTGAAAAACATTGCTGGTGATATCTTTTTTGAAAAACATATTGCTGGTAATATTTTTTTTTGAAAAACATTGCTGGTGATATCTTTTTTGAAAAACATATTGCTGGTAATATTTTTTCAAAAATGTATTGCTGGTAATATTTTCTTTTTCATGAATGTATTGCTAGTAATAATTTTTTTACAAACCTATTTTTACACTTTCATAGTGTTTTGACCCTAGTTTGGGGGTTAACTATTTGCCCATAGCTGGGACCCTAACAGGTGCTACCACCCTTGGTCACAGTGGACCTGGGAACGTCAGCAATTAAGAGGTGGTTCCATACTCCTCAAAACCTCCTGATCAGAGGCCTTGCTGTTGGACGTAGTTTATCGTCTTATCCAGGATGCGGATGTAGTTTATCGTCATACCCAGGACAGGGTGCAGACGAATGCAAAATCCACAGAACAATCAGTTTAATGAGTCACATCATCAAACTAACGATGCGAATCCTGTTGAATAGAGCATGAAACAGAATTAGACTTAATAGGACAAGTACAGTGCGGCTTTGTCAAGGACACCAGAATAAGAAATGCGATGTTCATGATTAAAATGAATCAGAGAGAGCAATTCAAATGCAGAAGGATGTGCAATTATGTTTTATAGATTACACAAAAGCATTTGACAAGGTATGGCACAAGGACTTATTTGAACTGCTAGGAAAACTCGATCTATTTGGAAAAGATCTTAGCATAATTCAGAACTTATATAAGAAGAAAACTTGCATATTGATAGAAAATAAACTGAGTAGCAATATAGAAATACAAACGGGTTTGAAACAAGGATGCGTCTGCTTTCCAGATTTTTCTACTACAACAGTGAATGCTGGACAGTCTCCTCAAAGATGAAGAAGAGACTTGAGGCAACAGAGGTATGGTTCTACAGAAGGATGCTAAGGATATCATGAGTTTGTCAGCTATGATGATGTTTTGGAGAGGATGCAAACAAAAGGAGGACACTTATACTTAACATCATGAAGAGGCAGCTGAAAAATCTGGGACAAGTAATGAGAAAGAAGAGCTTGGAGAATCTGACACTCATAGGTTGAATAGAGGGAAAGAATGACAAGGGAAAGCAATGGATGACATACCTGGCGGGCTTAAGCAAGTGGATGACAGAACGTGGTTTGGGGGAAGTAGCAGAGGGATAAAACTTATTGAGAGCTACAAGGAATAGGGGGAAGTGGAGAGCCATGACCGCCTATGTCCTGAAGGGACAAAGCTCCTAAAAATAAAAGAAGGAAATTGGTGACCCTACCATGATTTATTGTCAGTGGGCATATTCTGAATGAAAACTGAAAGAACTCCTAGATGAAAGGTAACAGAAGAAAGTATGAAGCAAGGGAAAAAATCCCAAGACGTGAGTTACATATTGGAAATATAAGCATCAATCAAGTGCAGAAGTTTAAATATTTGGGAATCGTTTTAACAGAGGATGGAATTGGAGGACAGAAACAGCATTGAGTTCCAGACATGTTTTGGACGAGTCAAAGAAGCATTCCAAAAGCTAAAGCAAGGTACTGAGAAATGAAAAATTTTTGTTAGAAACAAGGAAAAGAGTGTTGGATAGCTATATAGCAATTTTCCAAGCATAGCTCAGATGTGGCACAAGGCCGTGGCACAAGGCCGAAAGTATGGGGCACCCAGTGAGGATCGAACTCACTACTCAGTTGTAACTGTTCTAGCAAAACAAGCTCGCTAACCATTACACCACCAAGAGGTGCCCTGGATTGCTATATATATGTAGCCTTTTATATACACTACATTTCAAAAGTTTGAGGTTACCCCTGGTAAGTTTTTAAATTGGCTCCTAAAATAGTTGTTTAGTACTTTAAATAAGAGAAAATTATCCGACATGGTTAAAAAAAAAAAAGTAAGACATGATTTTTTATTAGAAATTTGATTATAACAAATGTTTGTCTGGTATTTGCACGTTGGGAGCACTTCAGCTGACTGAGGAAAACACTGGTGTTATATAGCCCTCCCAGTCCTGGACTCACGCTGACTATTGACTAATACCTGCCTAGTATCGGTCATATGTAAATAGTCAGCACCACCTACTCTAAGTAGAAGGTCTTTTCTCAACAGCCCATTGTGGAAGGGGACACAACTCTTGGTGCTTACAGCAACATATACAACCAACTTGGAATCTTTTCTCGGGCTGAGCTGATTCTCTGTTACAGACAAAAAGAAAGAAAGCATTTTATATTTAAAATTTCCCTTCGTCAAAATATCCTCCTTCAGCTTTGGTTACTGCTGCTCTTTTTCATTTTTTTTTTCAATCTTCTGTCAAGTTCATCCAATGCTAACTCTGGGGTTAGCTTGAAACTTTTGAACCGTAGTGTATATGCTGGACAATTCTCTTGCAGATGAGGAAAAAACTAGAGGCAGCAGAAATGTAGTTCTACAGAAGGATACTGAGAATTCCATGGATGGAGCGACTAAGCAACAAGAAAGTCTTAAAAGAAAATGTCAAGAGAAAGAACACTTCTATCCAGAATCAGAAAGAGACAGCTAAAATTCCATAAACATATGAGAAAGGAGGGATTGGAAAACTTAATACATACAAGGCATACTGAGGACAAGAGAGGAAGACAGTGAGCCACTTATCTGATGAGAATGTATGAATGTATGGTAGGGCAGGGGCTTAGCAAAGGGAGAAAAACTGCTAAGAGCCACACAAGATGGGATGTTGCGGAGAGCCATGATTGTATATGTCCTGAAGGGACACAGTACGTAGAAGATCTATGTATCTGTCTATCTGTTTATCAAAAATATTTATTATTTATAAATATATTTATAAATAGACCCACTCATAAGCCCCAAAAACTGTTGCTGGAGATAAATTTGGTTGGAGAAGGATGTTTTGGGAATTTTGCAATCATTTTGAGCAGAAGAGAATTATGCATAGTATTTATCGATCCACCCACGAGGATAGAATGTGGCACAAGGCCGGTTTAATGTGGGTATCCCCGAGCCTGTATGCTCGGCCAAAAATATAGCCTTTTTGAACCTGCCTTGACGGATTCAGGCCCTGTCTACCTCCCCGAACGAAACCTTGCCTTTTGGCAAAGCTTCGTCTGGGTTCCTCTCTGCTAATGCAGAGAGTTTGACAGACGCCGATTCAGAAGCTCACAAAGGCAGCGTACTACACTTTGATCCTAGCCCCCGGGCCGAGCAGCTTAAGAATTAAGCATTCCAACAAAATGCACACCATTAGGAAGGGGAGAAATAGAATCTGTCCAAGAGCTATTAGGACACCAACACATTTGCAGTATTTGTGGAAATGTCACTCACTTGAAGGATGGTTTAGCCAGTCACATCAGATCACACAAGAAAGGTTAGGTGCAAAATCCTGTGAATGCAACCCTACCAGAAATACCTGCAAGTTATTTATGTGAGTTTTGTGACAAGGTTTGCGAAACTCAAATGTTACATAATTGTACAGGGGACAGGTAAGTTTACGACATAGATTACCCAAAAGACTTTTTATGGTGAGTTGGTACAAGGTATCGACCCACTCATAAGCCCAAAAAATGTTTCAAGGATGTAGTTAAATGTAACCTAAAGACTCTTGGTGTTAATGTTGAAGACTTGGAAACTGTTGCTGGAGATAGATCTGGTTGGAGAAGGATGTTTTTGGGAATTTTGCGACCATTTTGAGCAGAAGAAAATTAAGCATTCCAACAAAAAACACACCATCAGGAAGGGGAGAAACAGAATCTGTCCCAGAGCTATTAGGACACCAACACACTGGCAGTATTTGTAGAAAAGTCACCCTCTTCTGGGCTCGATTGACCAGTTACATGGGATCACACAAGAGAAGTCAGGTGCAAAATCCTGCAACCCTCCCTGAAAGACCTACAGGTTACTTCTGTGAGTTTTATGACAAGTTTTGCAGGGCTCAAATGTTACATGATTGTACAGAGGATAGGCAAGTTTCCAACATAGATTTTATGGTGAACTTGTTGGTAAAGTGACCCTCTTAAACCCCAAAAACGTTTCAAGCATGTAGTTAAATATAAATGAAAATAAAATTTGGCATTAAAAACAAAAAAAAACTGGGGAAACTCTTAAGAGATAGATTCTGGCAAAGAAATGATGATTTGGGATATATATATATATTTATATATATATAAATATATATATACACACAAAAAAAAATGCAAATAAATATTCTCCAGAACTAAAACATTGCAAATTTTTAAAAGGTTTTAAATTTTGACAATTTAAGCAACAAAAACTTAAGGTAGCACCAGAAATAATATCTTCATTGTTTTTTAATATGTCATCAAATTTTGTGACAGCTTCAAGAAGTGCCTTGAAGAAAAAGAATATTTTACAATAAATCCATAATACAGGAACAGGTTTATTTTGACATAAACAGACTAAACTTATGTATTTATAAATTAAGAAAATCTTAAAAAGTAAAAAGGACACTTAAGAATTTTTATGCATTCAAGAGTATTATATTACAAATGAAGAAAAATAAAATTCAATTCAAAACAAGAAAAAGCTAACAAAAGAGTTCATCTATGCAGATGGAAAACAAGATAAATGCATTGGCTAAATTTAGTTGGTTTCATTAAGTAATCAGATTCTTTTTTTTTAACTTATTAAACATATTTACTGATTTGTTTCATCTATCTTCTATCTTCTTTATATTTTAAACAATTCATCTTCCATCCTCCTAACAATTTTTATCTTTCTTATCTAAATAATTGTTCTGTGTATTTTTCATCACAGTCTTCAAGAAATTTTTCATTAACATCAGTTTTCTAAAGACTGGAATAAGTGAAAATCTTAAATTAAAATAATGGTAAATGAGTCAAAATTTCTAGTTGAGCTAAACAATTTCTATCTGGTGACTAAAAGAAATCTATCTATATTTTCTTGATGGAATATTATCTATCTATCTCCTAATTCAGGGCATTTTTTATTATTATCTTCTAACTATCCAAATTGAGAATAGTTATCTCAAATCATTTGTTTCTCATCTATCTTTTTAAAAATCAACAATATACACAACATTATAATATCTATCTATAAATAATATTCTTTTATCTACCTATTACCCAAGAAAATAAAGAGATATCTTAATGTATGTATCTAATTCCATTTTTTTTTCTTTACTAGAAATCTTTATATCTATCTATCTTTTCATGTTTGTGGCAAGAAATATCTAATACATTGTTTATCTATTTACTAAAGGGAGTTTAAATTTTAGTATATAAGAATATCTTTTTTTTTGATGATATTTAAAAAAATTATTTTCCCTCAGAAAAAAACTAGTATGCAAACACTATTTCAGTGTCATATTTAAAAGATATCTTAAACTCTATGACATCTGAGATATTGTTTATCTATTGATAAACTATTTCCTGAAGGAAAAAATCTTTTTAAGGTATTTTTAATAAAATTTTAATTAATTTTTCAGGGTATTTTTAAAATAATCATCTTCAATAAACATTTATCTTATTGTTTTAAGACAAACATTACCTCATTTGTTTGAGTTTATTATGAAGATAATTTTAGTTCCATTTATGAAGAATGCTTTTTACGAGATGTTTTATTTATTCTCAATAAAATCCTTCCTTTCAATATCAGTTGAATTGGGATTTAATTATTTTTAGCAAATTCATCCTAAATTCTATCAAATTTTTGGGATTTTAATTACCAATTTGTTGCCCATCTAAGATAAAATAATTTTAATATAAAAAAAATGAATAATTAAAAGACTTCAGAATTTCAAAACATTTACAGTTATGGCATTTTCATTGATAAAACTTTTTTCTGACATTTTGTTTTAATTAAACAAATTTTATAGAATCATTTATAAATAACATCAAATAATAACAGTTAGCTCTATATGGAATCCTACTCAAAATATAGGGTTTTATATATTGGTTCTAAATAAAAATTAAAAGAAAGTAATTTATTTTTTCAACATTATTTTAGGTGTTACCTTAGAAGGATTTGACACTTAAAACTGAAATTAAAATTGAACTTGATTGCATATAACTTTTTCTGCCATCATCTCTGAAAAGATCTCCTACAAATGTTCTAAAGGTTAATATTCACTCAATTGTCTCAAGAAATGTGCTCCCAAACTGGACTACTGAATTCTCTCCAAACTCTAAATGGGGAGAATGAAGTAAAGAATATGAGGATATGGTGGATAAATAATGATTGCCTCTAGACTTTAAGTGGTTAAGATTGTAGTGTTTGGGGAAGCATTCATGCAGGCGTCTGTTTCATAAAGTAGTTGTTCTTAAGTAGAAGCCATTTTATCAATCGGATATTTAGAGAATAAATGTGATTCAGGCCTGTGGCCTGATATATTAATCCTACTGAAAAAGATCTGAGATAATGAAAAGTTAAACCATGAAGTATGATGATGTCTCTTAGAACCAGTAACAAACACTCCCACTTTAAAGTTATGTTTTTCAATATGGATCTTGGAAAGTAGACTTGTATAAGTCTCATTATTATGGCATATTCACATTTAAAGAAATGGCTTAACATTTTCTTCTTGTGAGTTTTGATATAAACTATTTGTGCTTAATAAATATTAACAAATATTATTAACAGACAGCAAAACAATTATTAAACAATATAATTGGCTTAATAATAAATTAACAACTAGATAAACAAAATGGATTTTATTTAACAAACTAATGTTATTTAATAAATATTGATAAGGTGAGGGTTTTGATATATAAAATGCATTTAATTGAGTTTCAAATAGACAAGGCATGTCTTGTAAATTTTTTGCCTTTAAACAAGGTTGGGAATTTTAATTGTCTGAGAGAACCAATTTTGTTAATTCCATCGGCCACCCTCCACCAACGTTAAACCTTAAGGAATTTTCATCCTTGGTGGAAATTTTATATTGAATAAAAAAAATTATCCCTACTTCCTTATGTGAAAATCACATCTTTCAGGGATATAGGATAAATTTTAATAAACAAACTATTTTGTATATATATATATTAATATATATATTATATAAAAATAGAAATTTTCCAAAATAAGAGACACAAAAGAATTCAATCCTGTGAATTTTGGACTTGCATCTTCTATTACATATCCTAAAAAGGTTCAATTACATTTTTTTTTAAATTAAAAAAAAAAAAATCTTAATTTAAAGATTTGATATTTAAAAACATTTCAAAAAAAAAATTCAGAATTTCTTTAAATTATTTCATCATGCATTATTAAAACTGAATACTGGTTTTAGTAGGAAATATTTTTCCATATAGAAAAATAAAAACAAAATTTTTTAAATAAAATTTTTTATTCTTATATAAGATATATCTCAATAATATTGGGTACTCCAAAATATGAGAATTAGGTAATATATTCAAATAAGTTTTATATATATATAATGATGGTGTCCAAATTTTATAGTCAATATATATTTATAAATTAAATTCCCGATGAATACCTATATATATAAAAAAAACAATAAAATGAGGAGATTATATTTGTACTGCATTCAACTAATAAAAAGTTCAATGTTTTCAAATTATGTTTAAAATGAATGACTGCTTTTTTTGTATATATAAATATAATGATATCATTCAAATTAACAGAAGCCATATATATACACCTGGTTTAATCAAAATATATAAAAAAATCTTTTATAAAAATATCAAAATTCAAAATATATATATATGTATTTATATTTTATATATTACTTTTTATTTTGAGAGTAAATATATTACCTAATATTTATTAAATATATATATTCCGAATAAAAAGCATAATTTGGATCTGAAATTGAAAAATCTGATAATAAAAACAAAATTTGATATATAATGCCTATAAACTATATATAACTCTTTTTACTAAAAATAAAAATTTACTGAATCAGAATATAAATTCTACTTTTTGCCAATTGTCAAAAAAATTTCCTTAAAATAATACTTAAAAATTCCTTTTGAAATCTCCAGCTGGTAATATACATACCCATATTTGATATTAAAAAAGAATTAATTTTATATAATGTAAGTAATTCTATTACATGATAATTGTTTTCCAAAAAGAAATATAGTTTTGAAATTTAATCTACGTGAAAATATTTTTAAAAAAATTTTTAAATAAAACATAACTAATTAAACATCATTTAAAATTTAAAAATAAAATTAAAAAATTCTAACCTTTGTTATCTCTCAAATTTCTTCTATAATGAATTAAAAATTTATCAACAAAACACCTAAAGTAAAATGTTTCAATAAGAAAAGCTAAATATATTGTTATTTAAATAATGAACCCATGTTTTGTATACATGAGAAACTATATATACTATTTATATATAAAATTATAAAAAAAAATAAAAATTTACTGAATCAGAGAAATGAAATAGCTATTTTTTTGCAGTCATTGTCAAAAATTTTTCCTTAAATAATATTTTGAAAATAAAATTTAAAAAAAAAAAAAAATGTGACCTGGTAATATACATACTTATATTTGATATGGAAAAATAATTTTATATACTGGAAGTAATTCTATTACATTTACTTGTTTTAAAAAGAAATATAGTCTGTTAAAAATTAAAAGGAAAACTATTTAAAAAGAGCAATTAAATAAAATGTATTCTAACCTAAACTTCCCCCACAAAATCTTTAAGTATACAAATAGAAAAAATACCGTAAGAATTTTTGCCGTTAACAATGAAATTAAAAAAAAAAACAAAAACCCAGATGACATGAATTTAATGGATGGCAAAACTCGTTAAAAAATACATCACCACCCGTACCTAAACTTAACCCCTTTTTTGAACGTAACAAATAACTGATACAACAAAAATTAATAAAATATGAACATGCTACCACCCCTTGTCTGGATGATTGGATTTCTCTGTATCCTTGGTAACCATAAATTATGAATTTCCCTTGTAGTTAAAACTCAGTAAATTTGAAAAATAAGTTACTCCAAAATTCACTTGAGGATGAAATGGAACTAATGTTTTTAATTTAATTACAAAATTAAATTTAAAGTTTTTAGCTTCCATTTTTGAAACATGTTTATTACCGTGTAGCAAAAAAAACATATTTTAAATCAGTTAATTTATAATATTAATGCTCTGTAAATATACATTGAGCACTATTTTGTAAAAAATAAAAATATCAATAAGAACACTGGATTACATATCTTACTGTTCTTTCTTTTTATTTAAATATACATATATATATGACTGTGTGTGTGTATATATATGTGTATCTATCTATCTATCTATATATATATATATATATATATATATATAAAAAACATGAGAAAAACTGTTTAATTTCATCTGACGCGTTTCGTTCATTGGCAGACTTTATCAAGTCAAAAATGAAATGAATTGTGAACAATGTCTCCAATCAAAACAAAAACGAAATGTTGTTAGTTTCCAGAAAATTATAAACATGCATAAATATTTATAAGTTCAGCTGAAGAATATTAAAAAACTTGCATACTTAAAGATAATTTTTCCTAGGAAGTATAAATGTGTGTTGCTATTTTTCATCATTTTGCATACTCGAAAGAAAAATTTTCATATTTTGCTTTTGCCTTGATAAAGTCAGTCAATGGATGAAATGCCTTGGCTGAAATTAAATACAGTTTTCCTTGTCTTTTTTCTTCTAATCATACTCTCCTCTCTACAGATTATATCTGAGAATATATATATATATATATATATATAAAAGAAAAACAGACCACTTTAAGGTACCATTATAATAATTTATTTCACTAGAGCTCTTTTAAAGGACGCCAGATCATCAGATAGCACTTCCAAAAATGAATTGAAACGAAAAATGAAATTAAAATTGATGGGTAGTGTAAGTTTTTGTAATTTAACAGAGAGTGTAAAAGGGGTAGTTAAAGAGACATAGTAGAGTATAGGGAGGGATTAATTTCATATATATATATATATATATATATATATATATGCATGTATGCATATAAGTTTGTAAACGTTTGTGTGCATATATGTATATATGATGTGTGTGTGCATATGTGAGCCCATATATATTTATATATGTGTGTGCATTTATATATGTATGTATGTGTGTGCATATATATGTATGTCTGTGTACATATATATTTATGTATATGTGTGTTTGTATATATATATATATATATATATATATATATATGCCAAGACACACACACAGACATATATATATATATGTGTGTATGCATATCCATATGTTTGTATGCATATATATATATATCCATATATATGTTTGTATCCATGCATTTATATATGTGTGGATATAAATGTATATATATATATGTGTGTGTGTGTGGATATATATGTATGTATATATGTGTGCATATATATGTATGTAGATATATATATATATGTGTGTGTGTGATATTTATATATATGTGTGTGCATATATATATATATATATATAAATATATATATATATATATATAAAAAGATATATATATATATGTATGTATGTATGTATATATATATATATATATATATATATATATATAGCATCGTATGATCAGTGATAACCATTTATTTGGTTTTATGCTTTAAAACTGTGCTTTTGAAATTCCATGACAAAGCATATTTTTAAGTAACAATACTTTTTTTTAAAAAAATGTCTTTCTGAATCTGATAGAACAATATGCAAATATCAGTCTTTCTTTTTTTTTATTGTTGCATGTTTAAATCTTTGGTAATCACTGTTTTTATTTATTGACTTTTTCAAAAGATTTTTTTCACACTTGTGGGGAGATCAAGAATATCTGTGATCTTTGCCGATACCAAGACCTCAAGGATTCCTCTTTGTCATTGATATAGATTGAAGGTGTTCATCAACAATCATGGAATTATCAATTTGATTAAAGATTACAATTTGGAATTCATGAAATCTAAAATATTTGGAACAATAAAAATCATTCATCTTCTAATCTCGAAAAAATTTCAGAATATTTAAAAGCTGAAGAAGAATGGACAGTTTAAAGCATTGGGAAGAAACATGGCCAAAATTAATAATGAAAATCCTTCACCCACAAAACTTAAAGCAACTTAAGGAAGATTACAATTACCATATTTGAAGGAATATAACTCACCTTTCTTTTCCTCTCCTGGAATAACTTTCATTAATGGCTGGCCAATTCCATTTGAGCATATCCATCTACTAGGGCGGTTAGCTAATCCCTATTGTAGATGTTTGCTCAGGTACATTTTGTGTTTGTTCAACACCCACAGAGCCCACCTGTGGTTTATACTGCATACCTTAGTTACAGTTTCTGGGAGAGAAGATTGTTATCTAGCATGATCAACAATTTAAACAAGGTCAGCATGCTCAAACCCTCAGTCACAATGACTTGTGACTTCATGCTAGCACAACTATCGACATCCTCCAAAGGTTCCGTCTACCTTGTTTCACTCACTAGGCTTGGATCAACCTATGGTATGATTTTCAGGCCCTTTCCAAAGGTGCCGCACATTGGGATTGATAACAGGTTGATAACATCCAGAATTCACCTTCCTGACTAATTGACCATGGTGAGATTTGAACCCGGGTCTCCTGGTCAGAAAGCAGATGTTCTAACCACTTAGCCACATAATTAAAGAACATACAAAGTATCTGACTCTAATACTCTCCTCGATATATTCTATCTTTACAAGCACCAGATCAGACCAAAAATGGATTATTGCTGCCTTATATGGGCTGGAGTTGTCTGTCTTGATAGACTTTCAAAGGCATCTATGTGGCCTTGTGGGTGATGAATTATTTTCCATCCTACAAACCATTTCCAACAGATACATTTTCTTGAGTTTCTTACTCCTATATCAATATTACCATGGTATGTGTTCTGATGAGTTACATTTCTTGATTACACCAACCCTGACCTTTGCAAGTGGGACTCTTGGTGCCACATACACCATTTTAATAATATATATTTAATAATATTTAATAAAAATATATTATTTTAATAATAAGAATTGTGTTCACAAGCAAAAAGGGATACAGTCAAGTGATTATAGATATAGTGTTTTAGGATTTGTTTATCAATTCAGAGAGGGGATATTTTTAGCAATCATTTCTACACAAATTGGAACAAAAAAAAACAACAAGGAAAGAAAAAAGATAATACAGAAAAGTTCAATATTAAAAACTGTAGACCCCCCCCCACGATGGATTACCACAAACACCACCTATAAAGGAACCTCTACCTGTAATCTCTGCCAACAAAGAGATTCTCCAACGTTTTTTTTATTTTTTTGACAAGGTGGGCATTAAAGGCATCCCTCTTTTAATACGCGTTCGATTAGTGCGTTAAAATTTTTATATACCAAAATTCGATTAGTGCATAAATAATACTCAATAATATACATAATATTCTTCAGTTTAACCATTGTAATTAAAAATTTGATTTTTGTATAGTTACCGATATAGACATTAGTTGCACTAATAATGGGATTCCTGTATAAACATCTTAGTAAAACCTTTTGTTAGAAACTCTTTCAATATAATAAACTGGAATTCAGAAGAGATACAAAAACTGATACAAGGGTCAGAAAACTTCTTACTATGGGTAATATAGCAACAACTTTATGGAGAAACTGATGAAGCTTTATTTGACTAATTCAGATTTAGTGTTGAAAATGTTTATTTTATTATAGTAGATGGTTACAAGCAAGAGGGGAGATAGGAGGTGCTTATTTTATTACCACACTGTGTATAACATGTACGTACACCAAATATGATGCAGGTTGATTATACATTCCTGGGGCAGATGAAGGTTGAAGGCTGACCCAAATGGAACTCACATGCAAGAATCCAATGATAGGGCTAGAAAGCTCGTTTGAGTTAACCATAGATTGGAAGCTAAAGTTTGTTTGCCAACATGAATCCAACAAAAAATATGTTCAATTCTTAATTGAAGTTGACTATAGTTGGATCATCAAGTCATGTGAATTCTGCAATCATTTCCTTAGCTGCATAGTATGTACTTCACCAGGGTTACATACAGTTTTGAATTCATAGGTGTTCTTCTTCCAGACTGGTTGCCACCCAAGGCTATAGAACCTAATCTGTCCTGCTTTGCTGGAATGGACCTGCCTAGCACATTTGCATGAGTGGGCTCTATCCACCCATATATCTCTCCATTAAATGACTCAGTTCACATAATAGTCTTCAGTTTAACCATAGTAATTAAAAATTTGATTTTTGTATAGTTACCGATGTAGACATTAGCTGCACTAATCATGGGATTTCTGTATAAACACCTTAATAAAACCTTTTGTTACAAACTCTTTCAATATAATAAACTCTTTGAAGTGACTATGCCAGTCTTCTTGTGTGTCAGACTACTTGCAAGCTAACCAATATTCTACGCTATTCAGCCCATAGCTGGGGAGAAAGAGATGAATTCATACCTGTAGTCGAAACGAAAGACCAACCCCCCCTACTGAAAAAGATTAAAAGACAAAATGACTTACAAAGAGTTCACACATGCCTTGTATGTAAAATATCCAGAAAAGAAAATGGCTGCCACCTGAGTCAAAATATTTAAAGATGATAAGGTCATGTGAGACTTTTTTTTAGAGATACAAAGTAGACTCAATATAAAGTGAAACCAAATTACTGTAGATACCGTTTGTTTCTTATCCTTGCCTCATGACTGGCGAATTGTTGCTGGTGTGACCTGGAGGTAGTTCTAAGCTATTATTGTTAATGGGAATCGTTTTCTGTGGTGTCCACCACTTGTTTGGTACTGATCGTAGAAACTTTTTCAACACATTTAGATGCAATACCTTTCCTAAGGATATTTGCACATTAGTGAATGTAATGAACTCAACTCGAATCGGAACTCAGCAATATGAGTCGCTATCCATTACTCCAATTATTAAAGAAAGACAAAAATTCAAACAGGAAATAGGAAGTGAAATATCAAAAATAGAGGCCATAAACATAAAACCAAAAGCAATTTCCTAATTAAGCTTAAATTTGAATGGGAAGAAAAGCCCTTATGTGACTGATACCCATTGTGAGCAGAAGACCCTGGTTTTGACAAATATCTGACCCAAAAGTGGACGTGGCACTTTGAGCAGAAACAAGAAACTGGGAGGTTCATTCTAACCACTTAAAATCAAAACCTGCCAATAAGATCCTACCAGTCAAATATTTAAAAAAAACTGGAGCAGACATTTCATCACCACTAACTCAACAATGCCTCAACACCACCGACTCACCACCAGCCAAATGGTGTTGGATGTTATAATGTGCACATCTCTCAGATTAGCTTTGAGTTGTAGAGATCTTGAAAGTTTGGCTGTTTGTCTTATTGATTTATTAGTTACAACAGCCTATTTGGTTGATTGGTGTTTAATTTTCAAACTTTTTTATTACACCAGAAATGGAAATTTTTAGTCAAAGAGGAAAAGAAAAATTTGCACACAAAGGTCATTTATTTGTATTTGATAAGTTTAGTAAAACAGACAGCAACATAAAATTTTGGCCTTTTGACCCTGGTAGCACCCTACAATGTAACAACTACCCTGGGTACATGGCAGCAGCTTAGACAAACTGGGATAGAAAAGTAAAAATTGTATCCCTTACTCTGTAACCCTCTACATTGAGTGGCTCTTGGGCCTTGTACAGGGTGAACATCACTGTAAAAATGAAAAAAAAAAACTTCTTATGATTGCGTAGTGAATTTTGAAGATTTTCCTTTGAATTCAGCTTTGAATTTCTTTTAGGATCTAAAAGATGCATTTCTGCTTCTTGAAGCAGGAACTCTTTCAATATGCTGGCTTAAAAAGAAAAACTAACCAGTACATATCTTTTGATGCATGTAGTTCCACATTTCTAGCATTCACGACTTACAAGTTGTCCTGCATGAGTTGTTTCTTGGCTTTTATATATATATACATATATATATATATATATATATATATATATTTGATGTTAACTGAGAAAAAAAATATTATTCTTTTCATTCATAAATTTTGTTCATGGAAAAGTAGACATATGTTTATTATTTGCAATTTATTAAAGCAGTTATTGGATTTTTTGTGCACTCAGAACATCTCTGTTTTTCTTTTACAATTTATTGATTTCATATGCCCCGATTTTTACCCCCCACCTTATTTTCAGGATGACTTTATGGTTTTTGTTTTTTTTCTTTTAAGATGTAAAATGATAAATCAAAATTGATTATGGAAAATTATGAGATAGAACAGATAGATAGATAGATAGATAGATAAATAGATAGATAGGTATGAATGGACTCAGATAGATAGGAACAGACTGAAATAGATAGATGGATGGATGGATAGATATGAACAGACTGAGATAGATTTGAACAGAAATAATGAACAGAGATAGATGGGTAGACATGAACAGACTGCGATAAATATATCAAGAACTGATATAGACATGAACAGACTTAGATATAGATAGATATGAACATTTTATATATATATATATATATATATATATATATATATATATATATATAATGTAAAATTTATTTATTGTACTTATATAGATTTGTACTTATTGTTTATGTTTGTTTCCTTTTCATTCAGGCTGTACTTATGTACATGGAATGTGGGTACAAAACCCCCACCAGACGACCTGACATCTTTGCTCAATTTGGATAATGAAGACCTTCCTGATATTTATGCAATCGGGTGAGTGAGTCTCTTAAATAATTATACATTTCAAGTTATACCATAATTATGTGGGGGTGTGGGGTCTGAGGCTAACGTTGTGTGAGAAAATAATCCTGAATAGAATATTTGTTGATAAATGTTCATTTTTTTTCATCTATTTATTCAATCATTGAATTGTATATTTTAAATAGATTTTGTGATTTTTTTTCTGTAAATATTTGTCTTTACTGATATTTAATATGTTGGGAAATGGTCTTGTCAGAGTTGAGGTTCCAATTTCAAGATTTTTAATTCTTTCAGTTAAATTTGCCTTTTTCAAACTGAAATTTTATGGCTTTGTTAGTGAAAGAAGAAAAAGAAAAGAAAGGAAAAAGAAAAGATAAATGAAAAGGAAAAATGGACAAAAGAAAATGTAGAAGAAAAGTAAAAAAAACTAAAGGAAAAGTAAAGAGAAAAGAAAGGAAAGAAAAGGAAAAAAGAAAAAGAAATAAAAAAGAAAGGAAGACATGAAAGAAAAGATTAAAAGAAAAGAAGGAAAAGGTAAATAAATAGAAAAAGTAAAAAATGTAAAAAGAAAAGAAAAAGGAATGAAAAAGAAAATGAAAAGGTAAATAAAAAATAAAAAGGAAAGTAAAATGAAAAAAAAAAAGAATGCAAAAGTAAAAATAAAACTGAAAGAAAAAGTAAGAAAAGAAAAAGAAAATAAAATAAAATAAAAAAAAAATAAAAATAAAAAGGAAGAAATATTTTAAAATTCAAACATTAAAATTTACTTCATAATGAATTTTCTGGACTAATTTTTGATGTTTTGGTTTTCAGATGTTTTCTTTCTTTTCTTTTCTATTTTTCTCTTTTCTTTTCTTCTCTCTTTTCTCTTCTTTTCTCTTTTCTTTTTTCTCTTTTTTCTCTTTCCTTTTATCTTTTCTTTTCTCTTTTCTTTTTCCCTTCTCTTTTTCTTTTCTCTTCTGTTTTCTTTTCTAGTAAACAGGTTTAATTTGCCCTGATTTATCAAATAAAACATTCTTGTCACGATTATCAATTTTTAACTAGTTTTTATTCCATCCTATTTTGATTGCATTTTTTGTTGTTGATAAAAATCAATAAAAATCAAACTAAAGAAAAACTGAGGTCCATCAAAAAATATTTTTATCCTTTCCGTCCAATGGTAATAAAGTGTAAAAGTTAATTCTGAACAGTATCCTTAAACAGTTGAACTAGTACCAGTTCACCAACTATGAGATTTCTTTACTTTAATACTAGTAACTTTATGTATCTCCATCTATAGCACCAGCATCTAATCACTGTAGTACCAGTAAATCAGATATAATGGCTGAATTTGTTCCTGACCCTTTGAGATTAGGGTAAATCTAATGTCTGAAACTGCTCCCTACCCTTTGGCAATATACTCTCTACCTTTTGTGATTAAGGTAAATCTAATGGCTGTAACTGTTTCCTTTAGAAATAAAGTTAATATACTGGCTGAAAATGATTCCTACCCTTTGGCAATAGAATAAGACTAATGGCTGAAACTGATCTCAACCATATGGGAATAGGTTAAATCTAATGGTTGAAACTGCTCCCTATCATTTGTGATTAGAGTAAATCTAATGGCTGAAACTGGTCCCTTTAGGAATAAAGTTAATATACTGGCTGAAACTGCTCCCTGTCTTTTGGGATGAGGGTAAATCTAGTGGCTGAAACTGGTCCCAACTCTTTGGGAATAGGATAAATCCAATGGCTGCACCATTTGTTTAGATATTTCTGAATGTAATTCCAAAAGTTTTTATGACTGTAGAAAGATAAAAAAAAATAATGTGAACAGACAAATCTCTCAAGATTGCGTTTAAGTTCCATTGAAAACATTCAGTTGAAATTTATAAAGTCTATCTCTTAAAACAATTTTTTAGGAAAATAGTTTTCTCAAGTTCAGTAGCTGTTATCGCCATTTCAATATTTATGGTGTCTTCCTTCCTAGCTTTTTGTTTGAAGTTGTGTGGAATATCAATATCTTGATTATGTCATTATTTTCACTTTGAGTTACATGTGACGGAAAAAAGATTTCATTTCAATATCTTTAGAGGAGACTATTTTCCTTAGAATATTGTCAAATTGCTTGTCAAAAAGAATTTGGTTGCAATCAGAGCTGTAGCAGAGACATATGATTTTTGAGGGGGGCTTTGGCAAAAAAAATTCAACCTTAAGTTATCAACATGGCTAGTAGCAAGAACATTTAAAATTTTCAATACCTCTAGATTGGCAGATATCATCTTTGAAATAATAGAGAACCTTTAAAGAAGAATTCCTTTTTTGGGGTTTCATGAAAGTTATATTTTCCCTTGCTTTGATAGTTTTTTTTCTTTCTTGTATTTCTTTATTGTATTTTGTTAAAATGTAAAAAATACTACAATTGGTAAAAATTTGTGGGGAGCCATGTCATCCCCCCCTCCCAGGCCCTGGTTGCAATAAGAAAAGACAAAAACAATAACAGTAGAAAGGGTTAAAAAACATAATAATAAAAATGGGATAAATAAATAATTGGCTCTGTCAGGGATTTAAGAGGATTGGCAGTAAAGGTGTACCTTCAAGATAAATTCAGTTTAACAGACAGGAAATCCTTGTTAGATTTTTCTCTTTTTTAGTGTTTATGTCAATGAAATGCATTCATGTATGACAGTGTCAGTTAATTTATGGACTTTTTTTTATCAAAATAAAATAATATTTCTTTTCTGTCATTTTTTAACTTATGTAAAATGAAATTTCCTTTCATTCTCTCTTAAAAACAATTACGGCAAGAATACATTGGTTGATTATAAACTAAAATCGCTGTTAGTCTTCAAATGGTTACTATGACAGTGTGTGTGTGTGTGTGTGTGTGTATGAGTGTGTATGAGTGTGTGTATAAGTGTGTGTATGTAGCTAGATAGATAGAGACAGTGTAAATTATAAATATATATAAATAGACTGAAATAGATGGATAGATAGATATAAGCAGACTGAGAAAGTTAGAAAGACAGATAGATAGCTATAAGCAGACTGAGATAGATAGATAGATATAAGCAGACTGAGATAGATAGATAGATAGATAGATAGATATAAGCAGACTGAGATAGATAGATAGATAGATAGATAGATATAAGCAGACTGAGATAGATAGATAGATAGATAGATAGATAGATAGATATAAGCAGACTGAGATAGATAGATAGATAGATAGATAGATAGATATAAGCAGACTGAGATAGATAGATAGATATAAGCAAACTGAGATATATAGATAGATAGATATAAGCAAACTGAGATAGATAGATATAAGCAAACTTAGATAGATATGAGCAAACTGATGTAAATAGATAGATGGATAGGTATAAGCAGACTGACAAAGATAGATATAAGGAAATTGAGATAGATATGAGGATATAAGCAGACTGAGATAGATTAACAGATAGAGAGATATAATCAGACTGATGTAAATAGATAGATAGGTATAAGCAAATTGAGATAGATATAAGCAAACTTAGATATAAGCAGACTGAGATAGATAGATAGATATAAGCAAATTGGCATTAATAGATTGAAAAAGGGAACATAAATTTATTCTAATTACATGTTAAATTGTTTAATCCTGAAACCTGTCTAAATGCTGACACCTTATCTCTGGAAATTTAATTCTGTGTCACAGAATAAATTAGTAATGAAGAGCATCAAATGGCTAGTACAAAATTGCTCAAATGATCAGTATTATTCAAATAAATATTAATACTAATACTGCTGGTCGAAATATATTTTGTTTGTGCAACATTTTGATGTGCCTCTGAAATCTTTATGCACTGCTAGTCCAATATTTTTTTTTTTTATACTACTGCAATATAATGATTGATAGGACAAATAGGAAACATAAATCCAAAATGTTTCACTTTTATTAAAGCTTCATCATAGAATGAGATATGAAGAAAGAAAGAAATTTTGGCATTTTTATGATTGTGTTTGATTTACATTGGTTAAGAAGGCTTCACATGCATTTGACTTGTTAAGCAGCATTAGTATAAGTTATGGTGTTCTGAGCTTTGAGAGGACGCATCATCTCTCTTTGAGTTCAGAATTCCATAAATTATACTAACACTGCTTAACAATTCAAATGCACATGAAGCCTACTTAACCAATGAAAATAGAACAACACCAACATAAAAATACCAAAATTTCTTTCTTTCTTCATACCTCATTCTCTGATGGAGCTTTAATAAAAGTGAAACATGTTAGATTTATAAATGTTTCTGTTGTATCCTTAAAGAGGTTACAAAAAGACAAAGGTGGTACTTGAGCAAAGGAACAGCAACACGAACGTAGATTAAAGAAAGAGAGGTTTATTGTAAAAGAGAATACACTATTGAAAGACAGGGAATCAGTTGGCAGGCTAGAAATTCCCAAAGCAAGTCCAGGTATATGTATATATATATATATATCTACTGATAGTCAGTTGACATGGGCGATAGGGCGTGTGGGACATTCCATTACAACAGTTTCATATTTGTTTTTTGTTATTCTGTCAGATTCTGATATATATGGTGAATATATATTTTGAATATATATTTTGAATATAAGCGAATTTTCTAATTTACTGTTTCCTTTCTGAGATATGTAATTTTCAATATACTTTCTTTATTTCAAACTATTGTTCTCTTCTTAGTTGATAGAGATGTTATTATACACATAATGTTTCAACCAAGTTCCTTCTGGTTATCATCAGGTGTCTGCTGCTTTAGCTGATATTGAATATCTATTGTTGTTGTATATGGCGAAACAAATTTTTTTTTTCTTTAAATTTTTTTTTCCGTATGAATTTCGAATCCTGGCCGCCAAAGTTGTTATAGAGTGAACAAAAAAAATTTTCTTTTCCCATATGAGAAACGAATCAATCGTCGCCAATGTGTTGTAAAGTAGTTTCTCACAGTGGAGGCTTGTACGGTCCTAAAAAGGTTCGACGTACAAAATGTTAGGAACTTGAAAAAAAGAGTTAATGACGCAGCAATCTAGTTGTGGGGCTCATACTTCAATGTCCGACATCGACTGACTCAGTCAACACCACTGAGCCCAACTGGCAACCGCTACTACTACTACTACTTATTATGTGTGGGAGAGTCTATTAATAATAGAATAGGTATAACAATTGTTTATTGTATTTTCATCCCTGTGATGCAAGTTATTGTTTGTTCCTGCTGATCCAGTGTTTGAACTCACAACCTCTAAATGTCAATTACAAATATATAACCAACTCCTACATCCATGACAGGGCTAGTATGTACTAACCTCAAACCCCTCTGACCACTTAGGGCCTCAGGCAGTGCTTTGTGACCCTTGCTATCTTATCAACATTTGCTCTTTTCTACCTACATTTATATACATTACAAATTAAACTAAGCACAACTGATTATTAAAGGAGGAAAAATTTTAGCGGATTTTGATGTCATTCTGGGGGGGGGGTGTCCAAATCCGTGAATTTGTTTTGTTCATTAAAAGTCTTGAAAGAAAAAGTGTATAAAATTCACTGCTTTTTTCCGTAATGTTGAATCTGTTAAAACTATTCAACTTTTTAACAAGAATCTCAAGTTGGTGTTAAAAATTGCCGCAAAACATTGAGACCTATAGGGAGTCCTATATCATAGCAGTAGAGCCTGGCATTGCCCGGGGATGTAACAGTAAGAGATAGATCAAGTATTGACCATCATAAAGACTGAAAAATAAAATAAATTGACAAAGATTATTGTTTAAGGTTGACGGTCTTAATTAGTTTTCTTTTCTGTTTTTTTTTTTTTTTTTTACGAATTGGTCAAATTCAAACTCAAAGAAAAACATTGTTTTCAATCGTTATGAGTCTACCGATTGAATAGAATTTTATTATAAACAATTGTCTTGTAAATGGAATTTTTAAAGCATTCTGAATGTAAAAATAAAGAAAAAAGGGTGCAAGACAATAAGAAATACTACCTGCCAAAAAAAAGTGAAGTTTGTTGAAATTGGTTGAAAAATGTAGGAAATCCGACCCCATATATAAACACACACACACACAAACAACCTGGGTTTTATAATAAGTATAACTTGATATGAGTTGTCCCCCTTTCATTCTGGCGATGCCTCTTAATTGTGTTTTCAAATTGATTTTGTGCAAAAACAATTGTGTTTTTCCAATTTTTGGTGCTATCAGAACCCCTGCAAGGTAATTTTATGTAGTCCTGTGAAGTTTTGTTGAAATTGGTTGAAAAATGTAGGAAATCCAATCCAATATATAAACATACAGACACACACACACACACACACACACACACACAACCTGGGTTTTATAATAAGTATGATGCAGTAGGGGCCAACCAGACTCTTGCCATGGCCCTGATTCACAATATCACTTCTCTGAAGGTCACCTTTATCAATGAATTTGAGGACAATAGGTTGAAATAATAAAAGTAAAAATACATATTTTTTATTTACACTATTTATATCATTCGGAGTATTGTCCTCATCTTTATTGCCATATTCACAATGTAGGTTGGAATGTACAACAGCTGAAATGTTGTGTATATGGCAATAAAGATAAGAACAACAGTCTGAATGATGTAAATAGCGTAAATAGTTACAACACATCAACTCATAAATATAGCCAAATCCTGAAGAAAGCCTGATCATACAATGGCTGAAATGTTGTGAATATGGCTTTATATGTATATATGACTTTATATGTTTACATCATTTGGACTGTAATCCTAATCTTTATAGATTAGGACTACAGTCCAAATGATGTAAACAGTGTAAATAGTTACAATACCTCATCTCAGAAATAGAGAAAGATCCTGAAGAAGGCCACATCATATAAAGGCCAAAATATTGTTAATATGGCAATAAAGATAAAGACAACAGTCTGAACAATGTGAATAGTGTAAATAATTATCATACCTCATCTCAGAAACATAGACTGATCCTGGAGTCAGTCAGATCGTGCAATGGCCAAAACATCATGAATATGTAAATAAACATGATTACAACAGTTCAAATGAGGTGAATAATGTAAATAGTTACAATACCTCATTTTAGAAATATAGACAGATCCTGAAGAAGGCCAGATCATACAATGGTCGAAATGTTGGGAATATGGCTATAAAGATTAGGACAACAGTCCGAACGATGTAAATCGGGTAAATATTGACAATACCTTGTTTCAAAAATATAGACAGATTCCGAAGAAGGCTGCATCATACAAAAGCTTAAACATCACTAATATGGCTACAAAAATGAGGACATGAATGATGTAAATAGTGTAAATAGCTACAATGCCTCATCTCAGAAACATAGATTGATCCTGGAGTAGGCTGGATCGTGCAACAGTTGAAACATCATGAATATGGCAATAAGCATGAAGACAACAGTTCAAATGAGGTGAATAACGTAAATAGTTACAATACCTCATCTTAGAAATATAGACAGATCCTGAAGAAGGCTGAAATGTACAATGGCCAAAGTATTGTGAAAATGCCAAGACAGATGAGGATAACAGTCTGAATGATGTAAATAGTGTAAATAGTTACAATGCATCAACTCAGAGATATAGATAGATCCTGAAGAAGGCCACATTGTACAATGGTCGATTTGTTTTTGTCGCTTATTTTATATCAAGATGAATATATTTATCCTTTGATTCAGTTTCATCATCATCAACAAAATCTAATTTTTCAGTTTTTATTTTTGTGTTTTATCTTTTCCTTTTTTTTGTGTTTTAAAGGTTACAAGAGGTCAGCACAGCAGAGCAAAGTATGACTGATAATCCCTGGACAGAAAAATTAACAGCCACCCTCTGTCCAAAAGGCTACATTCGGGTAAGACATTTTTCTTTTTCTCCCTTAAAAAAGCTCTTATTTGATGTATTTTCTGAAATTAAGAATTAACAGATGATAATCAAATAAGGAAAATAGGGAGGGTAATGAACTATTTCAAAATCATAGTTATGCAGAGCAGTCATTGAAACCGAGTTGTGCACTGGAGAATTGTCCTGATGGAACAAGACCCTTTTCGTTAGTTTTTCTGGGCATTTCGTTTTGATAGCCTTTTGAAACTGTCTCAGAAATTTGGTATAGTACTCGCCATTGATGGTGTGACCCTTTTGAAGGGCCACACAATCAACAGAGAGTACTATGCCAACACCCAGAAAAACTGATGAAAGGGGTTTTGTTTTATCGGGACAATTCTCCAGTGCACAACGTCTTGGTTTCAATGACTCAAGTTTCTGCAACTGTCATCACCGAGGAAAACATCAGTCTATTCAATAGATGCATTGTTTTTGCATCCCAAAAAACTGAGTATGTCACCTTCCCTGCAGATGAAATGACTTTGTCCTTCTTTGGAGCAGGTGAGAAGAGGTGTTTCTACTGCCTGGATTGTATCTGTGTCTGGCTCAAAGTGATGAACCCAATACTCATCCTGGATTAGGAAACGCTCAAGGAAACCAGCTGGATTTGCCTCAAACAACATTAGCTTTTTCCAGTACGTGATCAGCCTGGTGCGCTTTTCATCAGGTGTCAGAAGACGTGGCACCTACTGACTGAGCAGAAACCTTTGTTCATTGTGCAGAATATTCTCAACTCGCTCACCAGATATGTTAATAGCATTGGTTATTTGATTTATAATCAGTTACCTGTCATCTAGCTCCATATGGTGAACATGACCAATGTTTTACTCAGTGGTGACAGTGGCAAAATATCCAGGCCTTGAGTCATTGAAACCAAGAAGTTGTGCACTGGAGAATTGTCTTGATGAAACAAAACCCCTTTCATCAATTTTTCTAGGTGTTGGCATAGTACTCTCTGTTGATTGTGTGGCCCTTTTGAAGATAGCCAATAAACACAATACCTTTTGCATCCCAACAAACTGAGGCCATCACCTTCCCTGCAGATGAAACAACCTTGGTCTTCTTTACTGCAGGTGAGGTAGGGTGTCTCCACTGCCGTTTCTGGCTCAATGTGATGAACACAACACTCATCTTGGATTAGGAAGCATTCAATGAAATCAGATGGATCTTTCTCAAACAATGTCAGATTTTTCCGAGATGTGATCAGTCTGCTGCACTTTTTATCAGGTGCCGGAAGACATAGCACCCACTGAGCAGAAACCTTCATCATGTCAAGTTCATTGTGCAGAATATTCTCAACTCTCCCACAGAATATGTGAATGGCATTGGCTATTCGATATATAGTCAATCAGTTGTCATTCATCACCATGTGGTGAACAGGATCATTGTTCTCTTTGATGGTGGCAGTTGAAGGATGTCTAGACCTTAGATCATCTTCAAGGCTCTCCCTTCCCCTTCTAAATTCAGTTGCCCACTTTTGCTCTGTTGATAAAGCTGGAGTGTTATTCCCTAATGTAGCAACCATGTCAGCATGAATGTTTTTGGAGGTTAAATTTTATTTCTACAGGTACTTGATAACATCACAATGCCAAATTTTGTCCATTTTCAAAAGAAGTCATTACTAGTTACTTTTGAAGTCTTCTTTGAACAGTCAGATGTCTGTTAACCTAGAAATAAATAATGAAGTCATTAATAAGAAGTGTGAAAATGAATGCAGGCAAGATTTCACAGTTCTAGCATCATCCCTTCATGATCAGGCTATGAACTTTTCAGTCTCACCCTTGTACCTGGAAAGAAACAATGCAGTTATTAAGAAGAATTGAAATTAATGAATGCAAGATTTCACAGCTCTAGCATCATTCCTTCATAGTCAGCCTATGAACTTTTCAGCTCGTCCTCATAAATGAAATGTTTACATGTCCAACTTTCACAATGACTTTTCTCTTTTCCTTTCAACAGTTTAAAGTTGTTCGGCTTTCGGGAATGTTGGAGTTGGCCTTTTGTCGTCGTCAGCTCTTTTCCAGTATAAATGGTATTGAATCAGAACGAACAAAGACCGGCCTTGGAGGATGGTGGGTAAGTATTACAAAGTCATTACAAAAAAATCTTTGTTCAATTAATCGGATTGATTTGTACAAATATATATATATGTGTATGTATGTATGTATATATATTTATATATTTTAGATATATGATTGCATATGTATGTTTATATTTACCACTAATATTATCTATCTATCTCTCTCTCTCTCTCTCTATCTATATATATATATATATATATATATATAATATATAAAAAGAAAACAGACCACTTTAAGGTTCCATTATAATAATTTATTTCACCAGAGCCCTTTTAAAGGACGCTGGATCATCAGATAACACTTTCAAAAATGAAATGAAAGATGAAGTGAAAATTCACACTTTTGACGGGTAGTATCAAGTTTATGTAATTTAACAGAGAGGGTAGGGAGGAGTGGTGGGAGAGAAATGGTTGAGTTTAGAGGGGGTTTATTTTAATATTTCTCTCAATCATAGGTAGTATTGGGGGAGGAGGGACCAGACCATGACCTATTTAAATTAACGGAAGTGATATATTGAAATGGGAGTGGAGAAGAGAGAAAAAGAAAAAAGAAGGGGGAAGTAAAGAGAAAGAAGCTGTAATTAGGTTTTAGGAAGAAGAGGGGTGGTATATTTTTAGCAATTTATGTAAAAAAAGATTTTAATGTTTGATAGTAATTTAAATGTTTAAAAAACCACAAAGAAATTAATTTGATGCTTGCTAGCAATTTAAATATTTAATTCTTTTACAAATAACTTAGGGATTTAATATAACTTAAATACTGTATTTATTAACATATTCATAGAGAACACATTAAAAGAATTTTTTAAAATATAACAGTTTAGCACACTAATATAACAGTAGTGACGAGGATTGTTGAAATGAACTCACATGGAAAATAACAGTGGCAATGAGGATGTTTGAAATGAACTCACAAGGAATATAACAATTTTATATCAATCGCTTTCAAAGTTTCACTTAAAACATTATATACCCTTCATCTTGAACATGAAAAAAGAATAGGTGCATTTACTATTTTTGCATGAGTTCATGCTTGGTCATAATACTTCTTAAACTACTGCTAACATTAACAGAGCATGGTGTGAAGCATCCACTTGTGATCGGACAGTATGGCACTGGTTTCTGAAGTTCCACAGTGGGGATACAAGTCTTGATGCTCAAGGTAGTAAAGGATGTCCACCTGTAATTGACAATCAATATCTCAAAACACTGGTCAAACAAAACCCACATTAAAATATATCTCAGATAATGGGTGCCAGCATTTCAACAATATTGGACCATCTCAAGAAAATTGGCATGATGAAGAAGCTCGATAAATGGGTTTGACATGAGCTCTGTGAAAGTCAAAGAGTTTGACACTTTGAAGTGTGTTCAATGCTACATCTGTGAAATTCAAGTGTTCCATTTCTTGATCAAATAGTGTCATTCTTTATGACAATTGTAAATGATCGGCTCAATGACTTGATCATGACTAATCACCCAGACACTTTCCAAAACCAAAATTGCACCAATAGAAGATTATGTGACTGTCTGGCAGCCCACCATTATCTATAACAGCTTTCTGGAATCTAATCAGAGCATCCTTGCCAAAGTTTACTGCCAGCAAGTGAGTGAAATGCACATTCACTTAAGCACAATGCAACTGGCACTGTTTAAATGACAATGTCCTCTTTGTTAATTTTATATCAATCTCTTTCAAAATTTCACTTAAAACATTATATACTCCCTCATCTTGAACATGAAAAAAGAATAGATGCTTTTACTTTTTTGCATGAGTTCATGCTTGGGTATAATACTTCTCAAACTGCTGCCAACATTAACAGAGCATGGAGTGAAGGATCCATTTGTGATCAGACAGTATGGCACTGGTTTCTGAAGTTCCACAGTGGGGATATGAGTCTTGAAGATCAAGGTAGTAAAGGATGTCCACCTGTAATTGACAATCAATATCTAAAAACACTAGGTGAACAAAACCCATGACAAATTGTCAGAGAAATGCCTCCGATAATGAGTGTCAGCATTTCACCAATATTGGACAGACCATGTCAAGAAAATTGGAAAGGAGAAGAAACTCAATAAATGTTTTTCATATCAAGGAGTTTGACGTTTTGAATTGTTTTCAATGCTGCATCTATGAAATTTGAATGCAACATTTCTTGATTGAACAGTGACTTGTGATGGGAAATGGATCCTTTATGACAATAAACAATTGGCTGAATGGCTTGATCATGGCCAAAGACCCAGACACTTTCCTGTAATTGCAACAACAAAAATTCTACTGACTCTGGTGGTCTGACATTGGCATTATACATTGCAGCTATCTAGAATCTAATCAGATCATCACTGCTGAAGTTTACTGCCAGTAACTAGAAGAAACACACATTCAGTTAAGTAAAATATGACCAGCACTGGTTTATAGTGTGGGATATCTATTGAGGAAAGATTTTTAGCCTTACTTCTGCTACATCAGTGTGTGAGCAGAAATCAGAACTGGTGATTGCATAAACAGGAAATGCATCTGGTGGCTAAAATAAACAGGATGCACAAGAGTCCTGATTGAAAGGAAATGCATGCTTGTGTTGGTGCATGCTGGAAGAGGTGTGGCCAGACAAAGTTGCATGGGCGACATACTGGAAGAAGGTATAGCCACATGAAGTTGGGTAGGTGTCCAAATGTTATTTAACCAATCTGATTCTTGATCTGGACAGAGAGGCTGGCTAGAAGTTCACCGAAGATTTGTCTTCATCAATTCCTGTGTGCGCAGTCCTAACCACCCTAACCTCCTCCTCCCTCACTCTACCCATTTGGCATAACTTGAATAATAAAGATAATTATATATTTTTATATATAACTGTTTGTCACTTCATTTGATCCGAGCAGCAATATGCTACAATAGATGAGATCCAATTCTGCTTCATGACAATGCCCAGTGACATATTGCCAGGACAATACTGCAGAAACTCACTGACTCTGGATAGGAGTATTTGTCGGTTTATTCCCCTGATCTCTCACCTATTGATTACCACTTTTCAAACATCTTGACAATTTTTATGTCAAAAACATTCTGTTGCAAAGAAAATGCAGAAACTACACTCAAAGATTTCTTGGTATCCAAACCCTTAGAATATTTATCATAAAGGCCTAAATAATCTTGTAACTTCATGGCAGAAATGTATAGATGTTCAAAGTTACAATACCTCATCTTAGAAATATAGACAGATCCTGAAGAAGGCTGGATCCTACAACTGCTGAAATGTTATGAATACGGCAATAAAGATGAAGACAACAGTCTGAACAATGTGAATAGTGTAAATAGTTATCATACCTCATCTTGAGGTATGATAACTTTTGACTGATTTAAGCACTGTTTAAATACATTAATTCAGTAATCAAAGCTGAGTCTAAAATTGAACATTATTTTCTGAACAACCTAGAAAATAATTAAATAAAAGTTCATTAGAAAAAAAACAAAAAAACAATTAAGCCAGTTGCGTCAAACAAATAATAGAAATATTTATCCTCTAAGTAAAGACCTATTTTTGGGTAGCAAAGCAAAAGTGTTAAGGAAAATCAAAGAGAAAAGGATAGCAGAATGCAATTTGATTTGTTTTAATCGAGTTCACCCCAAGCAAGGCAGTAAAGTCACTAAGACACAGGGGTGGGGAGTTACTGGGTGTGGAAGAATTAGAAACTGAGTAGAGTATTCAGGAGGTCAGTAGATAGTGACTGACATTACATTGAAATTTTTGAAGATTAGAATTAGCTGGAAAGCATCGAGCCAGAAGAGGGTTTCATAAGTGAGAAGTGTGAGAAAAGAAACTTAGCATAGAATTTATGCTTACATTTAGCCAGCTCAACTGTAAAAACATCTTTCTTTCTTTTAATTGCTATCACCCCATGTAAGGCAGTAAAGCCACTAAGACACAAGGGGTCATAGGGTGTGGAAGAATTAGGAACAGAAACATTAATAACAACATTCAGTTTCAAAGAAGATGCAGAAACTTCATTCAAAGATTTCTTGGCATCCAAACCTTTAGAATTTTATCATAAAGTCATATATAACCTTTTAAGTTGATAACGGAAATGTATAGATGTTCAGAGTCCCTATTTTGACCGATTTAAACATTGTTAAAATATATTAATTCAGTAATCACAGCTGAGTCTAAAATTGGACATTATTTTTTGAACAACCTGATAGTCTTTCATTGGTTTTCTTCATACATTTTTTTTGTTATGCCTTATCACAAGATATTCTGGGGATCAATATGACTCACTCAAGCCCCTTAGACTCCACTGAGGTCTATGGGGCCACAGCCTCACCATGATAGATGTGGATGCTATGATTTCTCTAGCAAGTAGGTTTTATAGGATGAAGTTACTAGCCTCATGCCCAACTGGTTTTGAATTCAGACTTGTCCTACTATTAGACTGGTTGCCTACCAAGGCTTGAAAGTCCACTTTAGGTTACTATTTAACCCATAGCAGGGAGTGGAATGGATTCCGACTTTTTGTAACGGGAGGGATGATAATAAATTGATGTAATTGTAACTTGACCACACTGAAAAATAAGGAGTCATTGTGAACTCTTTGATTTTGTCGATGTTTGCATAGTATGCGCTATGCTAGGGCGATATACAGTTTTTATTTTAGAGTTGTCATTCCCCTAAATTGATTGTCAACTAGGGATAGAGAGGTCAATCTGTCCTACTATTTAACCCATAGATAGGCATAGAAAGAAATGATAGGTGTGGCTGTTAAGGTTTCTGTACAAGTATATATGAGATAAAGTTACTAGCCCCAGGCTCAATTGGTTTTTGAATTCAGAGTTGTCATTTTCAGACTGGTTGCCAAGCAAGGCTAGAGAGGCCAGTTTACCCTATTATTTCACCCTTAACTGGGGAAGAAGAAATGGAGTCATACATTTCCCAAGAGTGATAATAATAATGATAATGATACATTGATGCATTCTTTGATTGCAGTTGAGATTATAGAGACATCAGTTCCATACGCTTGTCAGTGGCTGCATAGTATGTGCTACATCAAGGGTACATATGATTCTCCTAGAGCGTTTGCCAACCAAGGCTAGAGAACATAGTGTGCCTGACTATTTAACTCATAACTAGATGAAGAAGCAGTGAATGTTTGCTTTTTCTAAAATACCTGTACAAAAGTGAATATAATGAATTCAACTTGAATTTGAACTTGGCTTGCTGATTTATCATTATGAGCCACTAAGCATTGCACCACCTGCACATCCAGGTAATACTGTGATTCTCAATTTGAAGTATTTTTTTTACTTTTATAATTCTTTTGTGTCCGCATATTCTATGCTAGTATCATGGTATGTTCCTGGCCAATCTATTTGTTTTCAGCTGTTAAATGAGTAATATTACTTCAGAGTTGAAATCTTCAGATTCTGAGACAAAGTATTTCCACTATTATGTCTATTTTACAGTAACAACTGAAGAATGGGTTAGCCAGAAAAATAAAATATGGCTTTTTATCACAATTGATCTTATTAGTTCTTTGGCTAATATATTATATATAAGCCTTCTCATTACAGCCCATATTTTAATATTTCCGCAAGCTATCTGCCATCATATCCACCCACATATCTGACTGGAAAAAAGTTCATTGAGTCTCCAATTCAGATCAATGCAAATTGCTTTTGACTTTGAAAAGAGTTGAAGAAAAAAAATGCGGTGAAAAGTCTGCTTTTGATTTCTGTAGTTTAAAATAGATGCCGGATCTTATGACTTTCTAGAAACAAAAGGACTGAGAGGAAGATGGAGGATGTTGGAGACAGGGAAGAGGAATTGTGGGTCTTGCAGGATCAGGAAGTACAATGGCACATTTGAAGTTTTAATAAATAATCAATAACATTGAGAGAAGAGAGAGAGAGAGTAAAAGAGTGAGAGACAATAAGAGAAAGACAGATCGAAGTTAGAGAAAGAGAAAGACAGATCGGAGTTAGACAGAACTTAATCTGAGAATCTCTAAACAACTAAAGATTATTACTATTTCTGTTGGGTAGGAAACAAGTGATAGAATCAAATATGTACAATAATGAAACGACTTCATTTAAGACTCTCTAAACAACTAAAGATTATTACTATTTCTGTTGGGTAGGAAACAAGTGATAGAATCAAATATGTACAATAATGAAACGACTTCATTTAAGACTCTCTAAACAACTAAAGATTATTACTATTTCTGTTGGGTAGGAAACAAGTGATAGAATCAAATATGTACAATAATGAAACGACTTCATTTAAGACTCTCTAAACAACTAAAGATTATTACTATTTCTGTTGGGTAGGAAACAAGTGATAGAATCAAATATGTACAATAATGAAACGACTTCATTTAAGACTCTCTAAACAACTAAAGATTATTACTATTTCTGTTGGGTAGGAAACAAGTGATAGAATCAAATATGTACAATAATGAAACGACTTCATTTAAGACTCTCTAAACAACTAAAGATTATTACTATTTCTGTTGGGTAGAAACAAGTGATAGAATCAAATATGTACAATAATGAAACGACTTCATTTAAGACTCTCTAAACAACTAAAGATTATTACTATTTCTGTTGGGTAGGAAACAAGTGATAGAATCAAATATGTACAATAATGAAACAACTTCATTTAAGACTCTCTAAACAACTAAAGATTATTACTATTTCTGTTGGCTGGGAAACAAGTGATAGAATCAAATATGTAAAATAATGAAACGACTTCATTTAAGACTCTCTAAACAACTGAAGACTATTACTCTTCTTGGGTGGAATGTGAAACTACCTCTTAATTTCTGTTGTTCCCAGGTCTACCCTGAACCTGGGTGGTAGCACCTGTTAGGGTCACAGCTAATGGTAAATAGTAAAATTCCAAACAAAACATTATGAAAGTATATAAATACATTTTTATAGTAAAAATGCCATCAATACATTTTTATATAAAAAAAATTACAAACATGACATATTTATAGTAAAATGACCAACAATATATTTTATCTGTAGTCGAAGCCATAAAATTGCTTCAAAATGTTTAGATTTCAGCATGAAATAACCCATAGAGGTTTTGATATGCCATTAAACAAAATCAACCAAACAACCAACACAAAAGAACTCTTTCATGACATTAATCCTACAATTTCATAAAGGAATCAAATTGTATTCTAAAATATAACTTCAATAAAACTACAACATAAAACACACACATATCATTGTCTGAAGAAAAATACAGAAAAAACAAACAAAAATCTTAATATGCAATTATGCTGTATTAATGTTAATATAAAGTTGATGTCGGACGTTTTATTATATTTAAGACCATCTTCATGGACATTTTTTCATTTAAACATAATTAACATTAGAACATATAAAAAAATTAACATATTTTAAAGACGATGGACATAAGAGCACAACTAATCCAAACAGATAACTGAAATTTTTATATAAGATCAGCGTTCCGCAAATATGATCATGTCAAATTTTAACATTTTTTTGTATGTGAAAAACGTATTCAAAGATGATTTCCAAATATTAAAATATTAAAAAAACCCGATTGAACTATTTTATATAAACAGTTCAAGAAATACCTTCCGTTGATATAGGATATCCATATATTTGCTTACATATCATTGTCTCTAATAATCATGTCCACACAAACATGTCTATGCATAAAAGCTGAGTATTATCTACCATGTATTCAACTGTGAAAGTAGAATAACATATTTTTATTACTTCAAAGCCCCCAAGAAAATTAAATTTGGGCATTAAATGATTCATAAAGGAGCAAACAAAACAAATATACAATACCCCAGAAAGAGTAAATGATCAAACTTTGTAGATCAAAGGAAATAAAAACTCTATTTGTCTCAACCACATCTTATTTCTATTTTGTTGTTTTGTCATTTCCACTTTCCTTTTCTTGTTAATGATAAAAAAAATTATAATCATCTTATTATAATTGTGCCTGTCTCTTCCTTTATTAGTTCATACGACCATTACGCCCTGCCAATACGTCATAAACAATGGACTATAAATTTTCATTTTAAGTAAAAAAAAAAAAAAAGAAAACTAAATGATTTTCAACCAAAAAAAAAATATGAATGAAAGAAAGAAAGAGAAAAATGTTTAAGGTCTCCTGCCAATACTTAAAAAATAAATTCTGTTTTGATTGCATGGAAGGATGGAAATAACTGTCATGGGTCCTTACCTATAACTACAGAATGAACTTTTCCTAACACTATGTATACTATGCATCTCAAGAGAGAGGGTCGAATCAAAAAAATTTTTTCAGATCGATAATAGTTCACTCCAAAAAAAGACTGACAGTCATACTAACACCTTCCACATCTTGTATTATTATTTCGTGTAATATACTTTCATTATTTCTACTCTTGTGTTCGTGTTGTTCTTCCTTGGTCCTAACCTGGACCATAACAATAACACTACTTGGTTTCAGTGAAAAAAATTTTAAAATTTTCAAAAATTAAAGTGTTTAATTTTCTCCTGTAAATAACCTATAAATAAATTGTTTAGATCGCATGGAAGGAGGGAAATAACACTACTTGGTTTCAGTGAGAAAATGAAAAAAAGAAAGAATAGAAGATAGAAGTGTTTAATGTTTCAGTAAAATAGAAAAGTTTATTTTTTTCAAATCTTTTCATTTTTTCTTTTGACATTAAGTATTAAAACAGCAACAAGCATTCATATCTATGATTGTTATTGCAAAATTTTGTTAAAGTTATTAAGCTCAAATATTTAACAATGCAATAGGAGAATTTCTACAGATATTTTATTGTCATAGAACTTCCATGACCCTTCTCAATCATTAACTTAAGAATTAAGATTCAGCTGAATATTAAAATAGGAAAACCATGAAATGTTCATGACTTAAAACTAGTTACTATTATTCATTCTGTAAATCCATGTATGTATTGAATCTAAAATGGTAATTTGAACTTTAAATGAAGTTTTACTAATGGGATTCTGTAGTTTGTCTGGATTTAGGTAATCAGCTACCCCGAAAAAAGTTCGTGTTTTGTGTGCAATCCTGCTGAAGAAGGATTACCAAAAAGTAGTCAGCAAAAAATGTTTATAGTTAGAAAAATCAACTTAAAAATGTTCAAAAATCCGTTTAATTTAAACTGATTTTAAATTTTCTTTTGACATTTTTTTAGAAACAAGTCCGTTTTCTTGAATCCTGATATAAGAGTATTTTGATATGCAAAGTTACGGAAATCCTTTCCCAAAATATATTTTTTAAAAAATAGGTTCTGTTGATAAAAGCAGTTGGTGTTCTCAATTTGGAGGAGGAAAATTTATTTTTAAGCTTTTACGTTTGTTAGAGATGAATTCAGTTATTTTCCTGACTTTTTACATGCATTGTAATTATTTTTAGTACCACACCAATCAAGTTTTCAGCATTTCTTTCTGCCCCCGATATTCGAAATTTCTGGACTTAAATGATTTTTTTTTTAATTGTGGAAAAAATCTTCTTCACCAAATATTTCTTTTGAGACAGAATGCTTACACTTACAGCTAGTTTAATGATCCTTCAAATAAATATTAATTTGAGTTTCCCTACAACATCCTGTAGGAGAGATTTTCATAAGATTTTTTTTGTTCTTTTGATGTCATGGAATAAATAGGGTTGGCAACCATCTTGTAAAATATTTATTGAAGGACATGTCCTCCGTTAAACACTAATATGGGACATTTTTATCCCACATTTTGAGAAACAATAATTCTTTTTAAAAATTATTTATAAATTTTTATCCGTCTATATTTCTGAGATGAGGTATTATGTACACTATTTACATTATTCGGATTATTGTCTTCATCTTTGTCGCCATGTTTATCACAACGTTTCGGCCGTTGTAAGCTTCAGCCTTCTTCAGGTGGTTGGAATGTCGAACTGAACTCTTTATTTCACTTACTGGGGTAGACTGTTCTAGTTCTGCATGCCATGTCTAATGGATATAAAATTATTTTAAGGACACATGGCACAGTGGGTAAAGGTGTTAATTAGATCCAGTAACAGGACCCAAAATTTGAGTTCAATTTATTAAGGTGGTGGAGAACTTTTGAGAGAGAATTAACAAAGATAAAAGTGGCATCCATTTTCCTACATGGCACGTCAAACTAGAGCAGTTTCACCCCAGTGAGCCAAATAAAAATTTCAGTTCAACATTTCTAACCACCTGAAGAAGGCTGGAGCATAAATTGCCGAAAAATTTGTGATAAAATATGGTGAAAAGATGAGGACAATAGTCTGAATAATGTTAAATAGTGTAAAGAATAAAAATTATTTTGAATAGAAAATTTAAACTGTTTCTTTTCCTTTCTCTCTCTAACTTATATTTTCTCCTCTCATTTTCTCTCCTTAAATTTCTAGTTTTTTTGTCTCTCTCTAAAATCACACTGAAATTCAAAAACCAAAATTAAATAACCCCTGGTTTTGAACCAGGATCTGAATTTTATACATTGCCCCACAGTTAAGAATCTGTTCACAGAATCCACAGACTCATGGTCGGGAAAACCCAGCTCCCTTATCTGACATTCATTTTAAGGAGTTGGCAACCCGAAAAGTGAATGAATAGACACACAGTCACATGGTCAGACATGTAGAAAAGTGTCATCTTCTTCTATATGCTGTGTTCTTTCAAGATATTGGTGATAATGGCTCTCCACGACCTCCTATCATATGCAGTTCTTAGTAATGTTAGTCTTGTTATCATCTCTTCTACTCCTTGTTTTTCTCTGCATTTACATAACTTCATCAGATAGGTGGCTCACTTCCTCTCCTTGTCTCTTTTGTCTTCAATATATCCTTGTGTGTATTACATTTTCCAAGCCTTCATTTCTCATTATGTGTCACAGAAATATCAGTTATGTCTTTCTGGTTCTGAGTAAAAATATTCTTTTTCTTTCCATTTTCCTTAAGATTTCATTGTTGCTTTGACACTCCATCTATTGCATCCTCAGCATCCTCCTGTAAAATATCATCTTTGGTGACTTAAACCTCCTCTTGCTCTGTGAGGAAATTGTCCAGCATTCACTTCTGCAGAGTCTGATGGGTAAATTTCACCATTTTATATTTTTAATATCACACATAGTGTTGTTTTGATTTTGTCGACTGCACAGTAGAGTTGGGTCAGTTAGGCACTTTCTGTGAGAAAAAGAGCACCATGGTGCAATTCACTTTGCTAGAAATTTGGAAATGGCATATTGTACTGCTTGGCACTGGATGCTACAATACAAACATTTTCAGAGTATTTGGATGTCAATTTGAGGACAGTGCAGAGGATTCTGAAATAGTTGGATGAGTCTAATGGTGATTACAAAGGTGTTTGGAGTGATCACTAGTGATGGCAGTATTATGCCTCCATTCATCTTCCCACAGGGCCACAGACTCAAAAGGGTGGCCTACATCAATTGTGTTGATGAAGTAGTGCTGCCCTGGGTCAAGAGGGTGGCTGCTGGAAGACCCTATATCTGGCAACAGGACTCTGCACCATGCTACACAAGCAGAATAACCCATTCATGGCTGTCAGACAATTTCTGTGATCACAACATCCCTTACATCTAGCCCCTTAACTCCCCAGATTGCAACTCCTTTTATTATTATGTGTGAGGCACAGTTGAGCGAGAGACTAACAAAACTCCTTGTTGCATCAAAGATGAACTGAAGGCAAGTATTATGTCAGCATTCATCAGCTTAAACAAGGTGACCGTCCAGAAGAGTTGCAGGAGATTCCAAAGTTGTCAGGAGGTCGTGGCTGAAGCAATGGCGATTTTATTGAATAAATTTACTCTTTAGTATTTCAAGATATTTTTGTGTAATTTTGATAATTATATCTGTTAAAATGAGATGTTAGTGTTATTTTCATTTGTGTGTAATTTAAATGTCAATTTATCCATCGCAACCTGTACACAGCACAATTGACATTACATATCATCAAAAAAGTTATTTCTAATGAAAAAAAAAAAAAAACTCTTAATACTTTGCTTATATCCAAGAAGGCATCTTTTGCTATTCCATTGCATACGTTTGAATTTATTGTAAAAATCATCTGTTAAAAATTTTCCCAGATATTTAAACTTCTGTACTTGTTTAGTTTGAACATATTCAATTTGCAGCTAGCATTTTGAGATGTTCCTCTTACTGACAACACTATATTCTATCTTCTTAAAATTGATAGTTAGTCCTTTTTTCCCTACTTCCCTTTACTACCTTGTATAGAAGTTCCTCTAGTTTTCCTTCTGTGACTGCCACCAGAGTCATCAAAAATTAAACTTCTAGTTATTTTCCTTAGATGAACCCATGTTTTTTTTTCAATAAAGTACATCACAAAGAATTGTTGGAAATGCTTGTTAACCATGACATTTTTGGGAAGGATATTAGAATAATCCAGAACCAATGCTGGCAATAAACCACCTACATGCCGATAGAAAATTAATTCAGTAAATATACAAAAATAGAAAGGAGTGTGAGACAAGGATGCGTCTTCTTTCCAGACTTATTCAACCTATACCATAAGGCGATTCTGAGAGAATTAGAAGTCCTACCAGGATTCATTATTGAAGGCTGCAATCTTAACAGCATAAAATATGCAGATGACTCAGTGCTGGTAGCAGACATGGAAAGAAAACTCCAAAAACTTTTACAGAAATTAGTGAAAAAAAGCTAGAAGAAAGGACTAAACACCAGCTGCAAGAAGACGAAATGCATAGTTGTTAGCAAAAAGAACAGCCCATTTCAATGCAAATTACAAGTTTCGGGGATATAAAAAATCAAACAAGTGCAAATAATTTAAGTATCTTTATGAGTGTTTTCATAAGAAAAAAAACAAAAAATGTGACACTGAAATCCAAATCACACTGGGTTTTGCGAAAGAGGCATTTCAAAAGCTAAGCAGAGTATTAAGAAACGGATAAATTATGGTTGAAACATAGAAAAGAGTACTGAACTGTTAGGTGATATTTGTCTTCCTGTATGGCAGTGAATGCTGGACAATCTTCTCAAAAATGAAGAGACTTAAAGCAACAGAAATGTGGTTCAACAGAAGGATACCATTGACTAAACATGTTAGTAATGATGAAGTTTTAGAGAAAATGGAATCAAGATATATTGGGTTAGCACAAAGATATCTTACATAAGTTAAACAAAATATGAAGAAACAAGAAAATTTTGTTAGAAACAAAGAAAAGAGGACTGAACTGTGATGTAATATCAGTCGCTTATATAGCAGTGAACGCTGGACCATTAAGGATCTTAGCATAATCCGCAATATATACTGGGAGCAAATCACCTCAAAATGGATAGAAAATAAATTCAGTAAATATACAAAAACAGAAAGGGGTGGAAGACAAGGATGTGTCTTCTTACAAGACTTATACAGACTATACAGTGAGCTGATTCTGAGAGAATTTGAAGACCTACCAAAATTCATTATTGACAGCCACAATATTAACAACATAAAATATGCAGATGGCACAATGTTGATAGCAGACAAAGAAAGGAAACTACAGAAGGTAGTGAAAGAAAGCAAGAATAATGGACTAAACATCAATTTCAAGAAGACAGAATGCATAGTTATTAGCAAAAGGAACAGCCCAATATGCAAATTACAAATTGGGGATACCATAATGTAACAAGTGCAGCAATTTAAATATCTGAGTCCTTTAACAGAGGATGGAAAGTGTGACACTGAAATCCAAAGGTCTGTGTCTTTCTGTGATGACTAACTGCACAAGCAGAAGTAAAAAACTAAAACTAAACTAAAACCAAAATGATAAAATTTATTGAGGGCTATAGTGGACAGGAAGAGATGGTTGAAATTTCTAGGGCACATAATGAGGAAAGAGGGCTTGGAAAATTTAATACTCACAGGACAGATTGAAAGCAAGAGAGACAGAGGAAAACAACGCATAACCCACCTAGCGAGCTTTGGTTAATGGATGTCAGAACAGGGTTTAATAGGGATAATTCTTAACAAAAAATTTAATAAGATCTTGTTATTATGGAAATTGTGGAGAGCCATGACTGCCAATGCCTTGAAGGGACAATGCACATAGAAGAATGACTGAGGTCACTTATAACTGGAAATTGAGATATAATTTCCAACAATTTTCCATGCTTGTATTTATTCTCTAATGGGTGTGCTTAATATCATTTAGGAATTTTAACAATATATAAAGCTCTTATTACTTAATATAAAAAAATTTGTAATTTTAAACTTACTTTTGTTTTGTGGCTTATTTTTCTGAGTGACAATTTATATGGGGGTCTGTGGTTGGTTTGGTTTGTTTTTTTTTACTATATCAACAACTTAATGGGTCATTTAATTTTGACAACTTTTTTTTTTTTTCCTTGTAATATTTTTGTTTTGTCAAAAATCTATTTCTGTTAAATATTTTTTTTTTTTCAAAAAATGTATAGCTAATAATATTTTTTTTTTCAAAATGTATAGCCGTTGACACTATATTCTTTCAAAAAAGCATATAACTGGTAATATTATTTTTTCAAAAACGTACACCTGGCAAAATTATTTTTCCAAAAATTTATTATCAGAGGCCTTGCTGTTGGACGTAGTTTATTGTCTTACCCAGGATGTGGATGTAGTTTATCATCATACCCAGGACGTGGGGCTCTGGGTGTATTTGTTGTGTCTCAATTATTTACATTCTTTGGTGGACTAATTATATTGTAATTGGTGTTTTAGTATTTATTTTTTTTTATTAATTTACACTCACTGTTAAAAACTGGTATTACTCTTTAAGTAGGGAACTCCAAAAAAAAAAAAAAATCATGATACCTAACGTTTAAAATGAATTTTTAAAAATGAAAAATCTTTCCTGAAGCTTTTATTTTAGTTTTAATTTCAAGCTAATAGATTAAATTTCATATTTCCAATATGAAAAAAATACTTTACTCTATTTTAAATACTAATTTAAATTGACTGAAAGACTTTTTTTGTTTTGTTTTTTAAAAAGTAGTTGATTATCGCCCATTTTTTTTAGTAGTCTTTCATCGCAATGTAATTCTATTTATTAAAATAATCTTCCAAAAATAAAATATACTTTGATTTAAAGTGTAATTCATCTGATTTGAAACAAATATTATTTATTGTAAGTTTAATATATCTCAGAAATGCATTTTTTAACTCAACAGTAGCTGTTTTGACATGTCGACAGCCTGATGACAGGTCTAATGTTGTTCTACAGAGCCTTTATCTGTAAAGTTTTGGTTTGGTTTGGTTTGGCATATCATCATCATCAATGAGTTATTTAATGCCGACAAAATTTATTTTGCTGGTAATATTTTGTTTTTGTCAAAAATCTATTTCAGGTAATGTTTTTCCTTCAAAAGTATATTTCTGGTAATAGTTTTTTTTTTCTACACAAATTTATTGCTGGTAATAATTTTTTACAAAGTATTTCTAGTATTAAAACCTATTTTTACACTTTCATAGTGTTTTTACCACAATTTTGGGGTTAACTGTTTGCCCATAGCTGGAACCCTAACAGGTGCTACCACCACGGGTCAGGGTGGACCTGAGAGCACCAGCAATTAAAAGGTGGTTCCACACTCCTCAAAACCTCCTGATCAGAGGCCTTGCTGTTGGACATAGTTTATTGTCTTGCCAAGGACATAGATTTAGTTATTCATACCCAGGATGGTGTGACTGTGTGTGTAATATATGTACACACACCAACTGTAACAGAAAAATTGTCCAAATCGTGTAACAGCATGGGATAATTGTCCCTCCCACAAAATGTTTAATACCTAAAAAAAAACACTAAAATAATTGGGTTTCTTTTTTCCAGGTTTTCAGATAAGACACTTAGCCATCATGACACTGTTTGTCATAAGAATCACTGAAAAATGAAAATATTGCTGAACTTTGGTGATCATATGAGAAGTGGTGTTTCAACTTTCCTATCACCATAAGCCATACCACCTGCACATCCAAGCTTATATCACCTTTGTATTCGCAAGTGGTCACCCATTGAGATACTGACCAAGCTTGACATTGAAAAATAACTGTGGTGATCATATGAGAAATGGTATTTCAATGTGATATCACCATAATAGCCAAATGATAAAGTGCACATCCAAAAATTACATCACCTTTGTATTCCCAAATGGTCACCTATTGAGGTACTGACCAAGCTTGACATTGCTTAACTGTGATGATCATATGAGAAATGGTATTTCAATGTGATATCACTGTAAACTATACCACCTGCACATCCAAGCTTACATCACCTTTGTATTCCCAAATGGTCACCTATTGAGGTACTGACCAAGCTTGACATTGCTTAACTGTGGTGATCATATGAGAAATGGTATTTCAATGTGATATCACCATAAACCATACCACCCACACATCCAAGCTTACAGAACCTGGTGTTCCAAGTGATCACCCATACTGACCAGGCTCAGCATTGCTTAACTTCAGTGATCATGTAAGAAGCAATGTTTCAATGTGCTATGGTAGTAAGCCATACCATCCTCACATCTAAGTGTACGGTGCTTGGTATTCTCAAGGCAGTCACCTATCTCAATATTGACCAGGTTCAATATTGCTTAACTTTGGTGTTCATATGTGAACTGGTGTTTCGACATGATATGTCCATTAGCTATACAAGAAAGGATTCTGCTTTTAAATCATAGAAATTGAAAATTTCCATAGAAAGCTACTACAAACTGTCCTGCTTGCAAGTTTTGTTTTCTCAAAAATCTATTTCTGTTAATATTTTTTTCCTCAAAAATGTATAGGTGGAAATATTATTTTTTCAGAAATGTATAGCTGGTAATATTATTTTTTCAGAAATGTATAGGTGGAAATATTATTTTTTCGAAAACGTATTGCTGGCAATAGTTTTTTTTCTTCAAAAACGTATTGCTGGTAATATTTTACAATGTTTTTTACCTTAGTTTTAGGGTTAACTATTTGCCCATAGCTGGGAACCTAACAGGTGCTACCACCTCGGGTCAGGGTGGACCTGGGAACAACAGCAATTAAGATGTGGTTCCATGTTCCTCAAAACCTCCTGATCAGAGGCCTTGCTGTTGGACGTAGTTTATCGTCTAACCCAGGACGCGGATGTAGTTTATTGTCATACCCAGGACGCAAATTCTTACATTGATCTTTATTGCTACATGTAGGAAAGAATTTTAAAAAGTGAAGATATCTAATATGGCTTGTACTATTAAACAACAAAAATAAATGAGAGCTATAATAAAGTCAACTGGAATCCACTTCACTATTTTTTTCCAAGAAATAATTGCAATTCTCATATAAAAAAGAAAAAAACTCTGTGGAGAGCCATAATTCACTGCCTGATTAATTAGACTGTCTTCCACAAAATCAATGTATTTAGAAAAATTTTTTTTTTTAATTATTTCACCCCAGGCAAGGTGGGATTGTCTCTAGTATGCAGTTGGTTACATGGAGTGAAAGTGAGAGAAAAGACTGGTTATAGGGGGGATTGAGGGAAGGATGAAAGATGTACAGGATTCGAGAAGGTAGAAGATAGTGATTGGTATTGCATTTAAATTTTTGAAGATTGTAGTGAAATAATTAAAGGGTAGGGAGTTCCACAGGTGGGAAGTGCGAGAAAAGAAACTGTTGAAATAGAAGTGGCGATTACATTTAACTATTTCAACAGTAAAAGGGAGGAACCTTGATGCCAATCTAGTAGCACACTTAAATTCATGTAATGGGTGCACCAGGATAAAAAGCTTGTCAGAGCAGTTGCCATGAAAATATATGTAGAAAAGACAGAGGGAAGCCACATCACATTAGTGAGAAAGTGACTGAAATCAAGATGCCAGCTCAGAATCAATTACATTGCAGATCCTTCTTTGGATTTTGTCAAGTACCTCAAGATGAGTAGCAGGAACACCAGAACGGATTTAAACAAATTTTACTGTTTGTTATCAGCTTTTTTTTCTTTTCTTTTTTTTTTAATCATTTTGCTCTAAGTAAGGTGATAATGCTACTAGGTGATGAGGGGTTACTGAGAATGAAAAAGAAATGAAAAAGGACAGTAAAAGAACAGAATACAGGAAGACAGAAGATAGCGATTAGCATTGCATTTAAATTTTACATGATTGTAGGTGGCAGGGAAGCAAGAAATCAGAAGGGAGTTCCACAGGTGAGAAGTGCAAGAAAAGAAACTATTAGAATAGGACATACGGTTGCATCTAGGTAGTTCAACCAAGTGAGACCTAATTGCCAATGTAGTAATATGATTAAATTCATGCAGTCGATGCACCAAGGAGAAAAGATTATCAGAACAATTGCTATGAAAATGTTTGTAGAAAAGACAGAGGGAAGCCATGTCCCATTGTTAAGAAAGTGACTGAAGTTGAGATGACAGGTCATGACCAATTACATTACAGACACTTCTATGGATTTTGTCAAGAATCTAAAGATATACAGTATGAAAACCAGACCAGATATGGCAATGATATTCAATGCACGGACAAATGATAAATTTATAAAATGAGGAAGATGGGTTTTGATGATAAAAATTATCTGCCATGATACACTGAACTGAGTTTTCTAGCAGCAAACATAGCAAGTGTTTCAATATAATCATTCCACTTCAGGTAAGTGGAAAATGTGAGGCCAAGAAGATGCAAAGAGTTGTTCTCTTGGAGGTTAGCATCAGCCATACTGATGTCAGGCAAAAGGTTTCTATATTGATTGATTTACTTGTTTAATGGCATATAAACTCTTCAGCTTTGAAGTAATAAAAATATGATAATTGTTATTCTGCTTTCACAGTTGAATACATGGTAGATGATTGGTTGGTTTGTTGATTTTGTTTAGTGGCATATCAACATCTCTATGGGTTATTTAATGCTGAAATCTAAATATTTTGTACACAATTTTATGGCTTCAACTAAATATATTTTGAATGTAATTGTATGCCTCCAACTACAGAAAAATGTATTGTTGGTCATTTTGCAATAAAATCTATTTTTGGCAATTTTAATAAAAATTTATTGCTGGTATTTTACTATAAAAATGTATTTTTATAGTTTCGTGGGGCTTTATTTTTTTACATTATTTATATTATTTGGAATTTATTTTTGTTGGGGCAGTGGGGGGTTTGCTATTTGTCCATAGCTACCACCTTGTGTTGGCATTTGAGGTTGTTAAGATATAATCTATTCTTCCATGTGGGGTCGAGTGAACTCTTATGAAAATACTGTCGCTTAAAATTAAGTTGACTATAAACAGATGGATTCTATGTTAGTTGTTGTCAGCACTCAAATCCTGAGGGGGAGAGAGAAAAGAAAACAAATAACCTCTTCCCTCATTCCTCCAGCCTTTGTAATCAGTATAGTTTCAGTCTGTCGAGAAAAATAGCATTTTTCTTGTTTTTTTTTGTTATTGGTATACTTTCAGTCTATCGGAAAACATTGTTTTCTTTCTTGTTTGCAGTTTATTTTGAAAGACTTTTTTTTTTCCCAACTTACCAGCGCCTGTTTAATACTGTCACAGCTATGAAATATTTCAGAATTTATAGTGAAAGGCTTTTAAAATTTGGGCGTCTTATTTTAAGAAGGGCATCCAAGATTTATAACGTGACCATGCTAAACGGAAAGCTGATCATTTTAAAATTTTCAGTTATCTGTTTTGGATAAGACTTGTTTTTTATGTCCATCGTCTTTGTCAAATTGAACTGAATTGTATTTTAATGAATATTGTCCTGAAGAAGGTTTATTAAACCGAAACGTCAGACGTCGACATTTCATTCATTTTAAACAACATAATTGCATTTAAGGATTTTTGTTTGTTTTTTCCAAATTTTTCTTCATAGCTTAGGTCTTTGCCAAGTCTAAATCTGGAAATGGAAAAAAACATGTCAATCTACAGAAGAATCCCTTACTTTGAAATGTTTGAAATTTCTTTGAATTTCAAATGAAATTCTCAGACATATTTGTTGTTTTCTTTTCCAGGGCAACAAAGGTGGAATTTGTATTCGGTTTGACTTGAATGGCATCAACATTTGCATTATAAATTCACATTTGGCAGCACATCGAGACCAAACACCTGAACGAATTATTGTAAGTTTTCTTTGTCATGATCATTTACTGTTTACTTTTATTGAAATTCAAACATATTCTATTGGTATTGCCAAGGTGTATAGTAAAACTTTAGTAGAACTGTTCAGAGTAATTTGTAATCCAATGGTAATGGTATACGCTATTTACATTATTCGGACTATTGTCCTCATCTTTGTCGCCATATTTATTACAATGTTTCAGCCGTTGTATGCTCCTGCCTTCTTCAGGTGGTCATGGATACATGCCACAGTGGATAATGGTGTTGGTTAGATCCAGTGACAGGACCCAAATAGTGTTAGTTCACCATATTTATTACAATGTTTCAGCCCTTCAGTATCTGTCTATATTTCTGAGATAAGGTATTATGTACACTATTTACATTATTCGGACTATTATCCTCATCTTTGTCGCTATATTTATTACAATGTTTCGGCCTTCTTCAGGTGGTTGGAATGTCGCACTGAACCATTTATTTCCCTCACTGGGGTAGACTGTTCTAGTTCCATGTGCCATGTTTAATGGATGTCAATTATCAGTTATCTCCTGTTAATTCCCCTCTCCAAGTTCTCCACTGTCTTAACTCACACTCTTTGGGTCCTGACACTAGATCTAACCAACGCCTTTATCCACTGTGTGAGAAAGATGAGGACAATAGTCGAAATAATTTAAATAGTGTACATAATACCTCATCTCAGAAATATAGAAAGATACTGAGGGAATGGTATAATATACCAATTGCAAATCATACTGAGTACATATTCTGAGAAAAAGGGAGTTTTTTTAGAGGCCAACATTTAAGAGCCCTAGAATTACAGTCTCTAATCATCTGCTTCAGTGCTTGCAGATATTCACCTAATATCTTGATCCCAAATTGATGGCCAGGGTGTGAAGAAAAGTTTACTTTGAGTAGCACAGTCAATGAATGCTGAATATCTCCTTATAAAGGAACAGCTGATATTACATTAACCATCAGAGATGAGGAGTATAGATACTACACTTTAATCCCAGCCTATTGACCAGAGTGTGAAGAAAAGTGTAACTCAAGCAGAACTGGTTGTTTGGTCAATAACTGCCAAATGTTTCCTTATAAGGGAACAGCTAATATTACAATTATCATCAGAGGACACATCCTACTTTGATCCCGGCTCAATAGCCAGAGAGTGAAGAAAAGCATGTATATCACTGGCTGCTTGGTCAATGAATGCCGAATGTTTCCTGATAAGGAATTAGCTAATATTACAATTACCATCAGGGAACAGATACTACACTTTAATCCCAGCCCGATCGACAGAGATCAAAGAAAAATGTAACTTGAGTAGAACTGGTTGCTTGGTCAATGAATGCCAAATATTTCCTTATAAGGGAACAGCTAATATTACAATTACTATGAGAGATGATGAGAACAGATACTACACTTTGATCCCTGCCTATTGACCAGAGTGTGAAGAAAAGTGTAACTCGAGTAGAACTGGTTGCTTGTTCAATGACTGCCAAATGTTTCCTTTTAAGAGAACTGCTAATATTACAATTGCCATCAGAGAATAAATACTACACTTTGATCCCAGCCTGATCAGCAGGGATCAAAGAAAAATGTCACTCAAGTAGAATTGGTTGCTTGGTCAATGAATGCCGGATGTTTCCTTATAAGGGAACAGCTAATATTACAATTGCCATCAGAGAATAGATACTACACTTTGATGTCAGCCCGATCAGCAGGGATCAAAGAAAAATGCCATTGTAGTAGAACTGGCTATTCAATCAATGAATGCCGAATTGTTTCCTTAGTGGCTTGCTAATTAAATAATATAAATCCTTATATTTTTTTCTTTCAGGATCATAATAGTATTCTTGAAGACCAAAAATTTCGCGATGACGATGTTGACAATATTCTTGACCATGAGTAAGTAATTTTTAAATTCAAATTTTATTTAGCATGTGTATAAAAAACAAATGCCTGTCATAAAGCAATATTGGTCAAGTGAGTTTGTTCCTCATTGGGTGCGAGGTATTTGTGACTTGATGTCATAATCAGCTAAATTTTGTAAATAATGCCTACCTGTTGTTGAGTGATCACACAAATCATTACCTGTGAGTTCAATTCTCATTACGGTTTGTAATATTTCAAAATGTAATGGAACCAATTTAATAATAAAACCATAAATGTGGAACTTGTTTCAATGAAAAATGAAACCTGGTAATGAGCAATTGCAATGTTAACAATTAATGAAGTTGCCCAATTGTACTCTGTTTTTTTTCTTTTTTATTTTAATTCATTTATTTTTTTATTTTTTTTGTAGCTATGTCTTATGGATGGGTGATTTGAACTTCCGAATTGATGAACTCCAACGAGAAGATGTATTAACGCGGATAGAGAAGAAAGAATATGATTACCTCCTCCAATATGATCAGGTAAGCATCTCTCCCGTAGTCAGATATACATAAAGTTAAATGTAATATAAAAAATATTTTTTATTTACTCTTAGGGTGGGATTTCAAGCACCAGCATTTATGGCTGTTTTTATCCATAACTGGAGACAAGAGGAACTGACACCATTCCACTTGTTGAATTCAGAATATTGCTTGCCCTACTATTTTTCCCATAGTTGGGGGGAGGGAGAATAAATGGGTTTGTGCCTTTTTCAGGCTGGAACACAAATTGTCCAAATCAGAGTTTAAAGTTGGCTTGCTGATTTTATTTTCCATAGTGATAACTGTTGTACCACCTACACCTCCATTGAAATCAGTATTTTATATATATATATATATATATATATATATATATATATATATACTGTGCATAACAGCAAAATTGTCCAAATTGTGTAACAGCATGGGATAATTGTCCATCCCACAAAATATTTAATATCTAAAAAACACTAAACGAATTGGGTTTCTTTTTTCCAGGTTTTCAGATGTTTAATCATCTTGACACTATTTGTTGTAAGAATCACTGAAAAACCCCTTGACTTATTCAACTAGAAAGAGAACAGGCTAAAATAGTCAGCCCCACTATGTCTTCCCAACTGAGCAATGGTGAAAGGAAAAAGATCATCCAAGCCTTCAGTAATGGTACCAACATTCATACTCTGGCTTCCATCTTCAAAGTTCATTCAAGAACCATCAAGGGAATGGTGAATAAGTTTAAAAAAGCGAGAACAGTAGAGAGGAAAACTGGATCAGGAGGTCACAGCAACAAAAGAAATCCTTCATTTTAACTTAGAACTGAATACATTCTTATTGTTCAAAGTAGAGTCCAATAGTGTTATAAAAACCTTTGAGAATGCCAGTAAGATATATTAATCATTTCTAAGATACAATAGTTGAAAGCTTAATCTAACAATTGGACAATTTTGCTGTTGCACCTGGTGTGTATATATTTGTATGTATGTGTGTGTGTGTAAAATTTTCAGGTAGAGTATGTTTGTAAAATGACAAGGAAGTTTGCTGATAATATTTGGGAGGCAAATGGGTCAATATTGTGATTATTGTGATGGGGATGAATGCTCACCTGTATTCGTAAAGGCAGGGTATACAGTTGACAGACTTTAGAAGCATCTCCTTTAGGGATTATTTAAACAGTTTTGCCAAGATTGGTGATAACTCTGGGTTAATCTTAAGCTGGGATTTTGTCTTAGAATCAAGGCTTTTGATAAATCTGGAAACATCTTATGTTGTGATAGAGATATTACAAAGTGTTCTGCGAGAGCGGGGAAGTAAGATAAGGGGTGATCTTAATTATCTAACATGGAATTAGAGGTGAAGTTGATTGTAAAGTGACTTGCTTTATCTGACAATATCTGCCTATATTTCTGAGATGAGGTATTATGTATACTATTTACATTATTTGGACTATTGTCCTCATCTTTGTTGCCATATTTATTACAACGTTTCAGCCCTTCGGCATCTGTCTATATTTCTGAGATGAGGTATTATGTACACTATTTGCATTATTTGGACTATTGTCCTCATCTTTGTCACCATATTTATTACAATGTTTCGGCCGTTGTATGCTCCGGCTTTCTTCAGGTGGTTGGAATGTCAAACTGAACCCTTTATTTCATTCATTGGGGTAGACTATTCTAGTTCTACATGCCATGTTTTTAATGGATGTCAGTTATCAGTTATCTCCTGTTAATTACCCTCCTCAAGGACACATGGCACAGTAGATAAAGGCATTGGTTAGATACAGTGAAGGACCAAAAGAGTGTTAGTTCAATACCCAGGTAAGGCAGTGGAGAACTTGGAGAGGAGACACCATAACCTTTCAACTTGTGAAGAAGACTGGTATGCCAAACACTGACACTTTCGAGATGTTCAAAACAACAGTTTGAGCTTCACCGTTCTCATCTAAAATTTCAAAGACTCTTTCTGCAATTATTGTCGATACATCATCATTTGACCTAGAGAAACGAAAGCCATATTGCTTGCTTGAAAGAAGGCACTGCAATGTAAGATACTTAACCAATTCAACGTTCATTAGAGCTTCTAGTACTTTACTAAACTAATATGCCATTTCTTGCCCTAGTTAATGATTGTAGGTCATTTTTGTATTGTAGGTCATTGATTGATATCAGCTGCCAATTTGACCTTATTGAACTGATTAGTCTTAATAGTAAGATAGTATTAAATAGTTGGGACTGATGATATCAGGAAGGTCATTGATGAAAATTAAGAATAACATAGGTCCAAGGATAGAACCCTGGGGAACACCTGCATTAATGCAAAATGATCTAGACGAGTGGCCATTCAAGATAACTTGCATTTCGCGATTTGATAAGAAAAACTGAATCAGTTCAAAAATTCATCCGGAAATGCCATAACCTTTCAACTTGTGAAGAAGACCTGTATGCCAAACCTTGTCAAAGTCTTTGGAGATATCCAAAGCAATATCCAGAGTTTTACCATTCTTATCTAAAACTTGATAGACTCTTTTAGCAATAATCATTGATACATCAGCAGTTGATCTAGAGAAGCAAAAGCTATATTGCTTGTCTGAAAGAAGGCCCTGCAATGTAAGATGCTTAACCAATTTAGTGTTGATTCGTCCCTTTAATGCTACCACTAATTAGCATATATATGCGTAGACATTATGTATAAGCTCACTACATAAGGTAGTGACAATACTGGTCGCATACAACTTCAGTTAATATTGGTGATTCCATATTGTTATGATATATGGCATTACCAATAAGATCTTTGTTTCCTGTAAAAGACCCAGATTTTCTTGAAACTTGGATAATACATAACAGTGAAATATTTAATTACTTTCTGAAAATCCTAAAAGAAGAGATGACAAATTAATTCTAGACCCAGTTTCCCACTATTCAACGTCAGTTCTGAATTGGTTGGTTGACTCATAATTCATAACAGTGTAATACGTAATTATATTCGGGAAATGTGTTTTGAATATCCATGTGGTTTGTTTTCCTCTGAATTTATGAAAAAATGTAATGCATCTACAAAAATAAGATTCTTTTCTCATTTCATCTGTAAATTTGTTTCTGTATTCCAGCTAAATAACACAAGGCGCCAAGGATTGGCTTTTGTTGATTTCCAAGAAGGGCCAATCACTTTTCCTCCCACATATAAATTTGATGTTGACACAAATGTCTATGATACCAGGTCAGTGATATTTAGATGTTCAAGTCTTTTTCTATATGCATCATGCTTACTTATATATATATATATATATATATATATATATATATATATATATATATATATATATGCTCAGTCACACACACACATATACATAGACACACATACACATAGGGTGTGATGGATAGATTTTTGCCTAAATTATGTAAAAATGAAAATAACACTGACATAACAGATATATTTACTGAAATTACACAAAAATATCTTGAAATACTAAAGAGTAAATTTATTCAATAAAATCACTATTGGTTTCAATCACAGCCCCCAGGCGACTTTGGAATCTCCTGCAACTCTTCTGGACAGTCTTTTTATTTAAATTAGTTGCTTTCATAATCCTTGCCTTTTGTTCATCTTTATTGTTACAAGGAATTTTTGATCTCTCACTCAACTACGCCACACACATAATAATCAAGGAAGTTGCAGCCTGGGGAGTTAGGTGGGCAGATGTAAGGGGTGATGTAGTTGCAGAAATTGTCTGACATCTATGACTGGGTTCTCCTGCTTGTTTGGTATGGTGCAGAGTCCTGTTGCCACACATAGGGTTTTTCAGCAGCCACTCAGAGTAGCACTACTTCATCCAGGCACTTGCTGTAGGTTTCTGTGTTGAGTCTGAACCCTTCACCAATAAATTTGGGATTTCTTATCTTAACAGAATGATTAGAGTGAGTTATCCGAGCTGCCATACCTTCGTAATCACCATTAGAATCCTCCAACTCTTTCCAAATCCTCTGAACTGTCCTCAGATTGACACCCAAACACTCTGAAATGTTTGTATTGGAGCTTTTGGCATGAATGCCAAGCAATACAGCATGCTGTTTCCAAATTTCTGGTGTAGTGAATTGCTCCATGTTATTCTTTTTCTCACAGATGGTGCTCAACTGACCCTGCTATAATGTGCAGTCAACAAAATCAAAAACAAACAACACATTTGCGCAAAATTAAAAATATAAAATGGCAAGAATTTTTCCATCACACACTGTGTGTGTGTGTAAGATGACAAAAGTTGGAAGATGAAATACGTTGGAAAAAAAAATAAAGATTTTTTCCAATTGTCATATATGAATTTTTTTGTCCACAGAATTGATCTGGGAATTTAACTCTCTCTCTCTCTCTCTCTCTCTCTATATATATATATATATATATATATATATATATATATATATATATATATATATATAAATGGACAAAGTCCGACAATTATTTTAAGACATTTTTTTATAAACATTTACTTAAATATCTGTATCTATAAAAAGAAGGTATAAACATAAAAAATGTCTTAAAATAATTGTTGGACTTTTGTCCATTTATATATATATATATATATATATATATATATATATATATATATATATATATATATATATATATAATAAAATCATCAAAAAACAAAAAATTAGCATAATTATGTTATAATTATTATATAAGTATGTTCAGCAGATTTTCTTATTTCAAATTCCTGTGGCACTCATGCATTGTTTTCCACTCCAACACCAATTTCGAATTCAGTCTTATTTACATTATGATTTAGAATAAATTTTTGTCCATGGCTCCAAAGAAAAGTCCCAGAGCTAGTGCTAATGCTAATCATAAGGCTATATCACTGCAAGATAAGGTAAAAATTAATTATTTTATTCAGAATACTGTACGTGCATATCATAAATATTGTAACAGGCAATGGGGAGTGCTTATTCACAGTATTCACCAAAATAGTATGGTTGTGTGTGTAAACCAAACTTAGTAGGCATATAACTATCTTTGTTTAAAATCTGTTATTTTTTCCAGTGAAAAACAGCGTATCCCAGCTTGGTGCGACCGAATATTATGGCTTGTACATGATGACAGTTTTGATGGTGTCCCTCTTGAAGTGAAACAGCTTCACTATCGCCATCATCCAGAATATAAGATTAGCGACCATCGCCCTGTCACATCCCTGTTCGAGGTGAAGGTAAGAGATCGGCAAGTTGCTCGTCCATGGAGTTCCTTCCTTAGCAGTCGGTTAACTGGCATTAGAAGAAGTGGTAACACCAGCAGCAGTTAACGATTTTAATTTCTAATTACTTACTAATAACAACTTAATTATTTATTTATTTATTTTTTTGGTACAAAATCAGAACTTTCACTTGTTTATACAATTTCTTTTTTCATTCTCATGTTGGGTTCATGCCTTTCCCAAAGAGATGCACTCAGTCCTTACTGGATTTTGATTTCTGTACACTGATTGCATTTTCTATGCCAACTGCTATGCCACATTTCATCTCTGTGGGAAAGGCATGTACCCAATTCTCCTTGCACTGTCCATTTTCAAGCCATTGTCTTGTTGCTGGCATGCCTTGATGGTGGATAGAGAAAAAAAATGTGGGAGCTGTCCAGGTAGCAGAAATGGCTCTCTATCCAATGCTATAAGCTTCTCTCTACCCCTTGTCACTATCAACTCATATAAGCTTCTGTATCCATTGTCTGTATCGTCAGATGTAAGCTTCTTTATCCATTATCACTACCAACAGATGTAAGCTTCTCTATCCATTGTCAGTGTTGACAGTTCTAATCTGGCGGTCATGTTGTATTATATTTAATCTCTAGCAGGTGTCTTTGTAAATGACTCGCAGTTTTATTTATTCAGTCCTTAAGCATTTGTTTTAGCCAAAACATGCGTCTAATATATATTCCATCTATTAACAGTGTCTGTCTTGACGGGAAATTATCGATTATTTAAATGTCTTCAGTTGTTTGTACAATATTTTTATTTGTTTTTTTTTTTTAAGCGGTATTTTTCATCAACAGAGAGCAAAAATATGTTTTTGGGGTACTAGTTAATTAGATTTGTCCACTTGTAAAAAATAGGTAAACATTTTTTGGGGGGTATTTTGCGGGGTGTATTTTTTGTAGATTAGTATTCATTAAACCTCACTTAAGATGCAACATTTGTCAGAATTGAAAAATATTGATTTTTAACATTTTAGATTGTGGGTTGGTTCATAATATCAATACATTATAAATGATCCCTGGTTTTTTACAGAGTTATCTGAACTTACCTGTTTCTTTTTTTTTTTTTTTTTTTTTAAATAAGAACAAATTGATATATACATTTTTTTTATTGAAGAACAGAAATTTACATGAATTGATAAAAGTATATATCTGTTTGTTCTTCATTTAAGATAAATAATTATTTTCTCCCATGTTTGTGTGCTTATGAAAAAAAATCACCTCTCAAAAAAACTTTTAAAAAAAAAAAAGGGAAAAAATATTAAAAAATTAAAAAAAGAAGATATGAATAATGTAAGCATTATTTCATACTTGACATTTGTAAATAACAAATAAGTCCAATAACTCTGTAAAAAGTCATGGATCTATTTATGAACTGCAGCCCTCCACCACTTCTAAATCAATAAAAAATCAGTATTTTTAAATTCTGACAAATTTAGTAATGCACAGTTATTGTTTGCTCCATTTCCACTGAGTTTAAGTCTGCTCTACCCAGTCCAGAGATTGAACTCACAATCACTATGTTACCAAATTAACCAAATCAAGCCATTAATCTACTAGACCAGTTTATTTTCAACCTTTGGTAATAAAAAGTTCAAGGGTTTGTTTTTAATCTGACAAGTGGTTCTCAACCTTTTTCTATTCATGGCCCCTTTTTCTATTCATGGCCCCCTTTTCTATTCATGGCCCCCTTTTGGATTGATGCTTTTCTTTATGGTTTCCTGCTAACCATTTATTTTTAAAAAAAGCCCATATTTACAATTACACAAATAAATAAACAGGGATACTTCTCCATATAAACTTCAAAACTGTTTGTTTTAAAAACTAAACCAGTTAAATGAAAAAAACTTTTATTTCGACTAAAAAAAGTTCTGCTTATAAATGTGCACACAAATATAAAAAGATCTGAAAAATAAATTAAAAAATAGGCAAAATAAAAATAAAAGTTCTGCTTATAAATGTGCAGACAAATATAAAAAGATCTGAAAAATAAATTAAAAAATAGGCAAAATAAAAAAAAAGGTGGTAGCACCTGTTAGGGTCACAGCTATGGGCAAATAGTTAGCCCCAAAACTGGTAAAAACACTATGAAAGTGTAAAAATAGGTTTTAATACCAGAAATACTTTCTAAAATATTATTACCAGCAATAAATTTTTGAAGAAAAAACTATTATCAGCAATACGTTTTTGAAAAAAAATATTACCAGCTATACATTTTTGAAGGAAAAATATTACCAGAAATAGATTTTTGACAAAACAAAATATTACCAGCAAAAAAGATTTTGTCGGCATTAAATAACTCATTGAGGTTAATATGCCGTAAAACAAACCAAACCAAACCTCTCTTATCCATGGGAGATGTTTCCCCCACACTGAGTAGATGCCTAAAATTGAGGCTAGTATCAAATACAGTGTTTACTAATTTACTGCTTTTTCATGGTGACTGTTCATTTGATTATGAGGATGACTATCTCTGCAGCTTAGCTAAGCATCTGTTGCAGATTCCCCCTCATAGGCTTGACAAGGAATGTTAAATCTAGAAAGGCTTTTAAAAGCTCTATTACATTGGTGACAAGCATTTATTTTGGAAATTTGTCTGACCAGTGTTTTCATGATTCATATTATGTGCCTTCTCATGCCCAGTGGGAGTAGTCTTGTTCTTACATTCTTATGACACAATGTATGAATCAAGTCCTCCATTTGATGCTAACATTTGTAATTACTTTGAGTGCATAGATATGATACAAATTTGAATTTAGAAAATTAGTCACAAGAGGTTGACAACTAATAATAAAAAAGAACAATTATATCAATAGATCGGAATAAAAATTATGTGACAGATAGAAGATTCATTCTTACCGTAGATCTTATTACGTACAATAAGAGATTAACAACAATAACTAATAATAAAATAGTATTATTATATCAATAGACTGTAATAATAGTTATGTGATGGATAGATGATTTGTTCTTATCGTAGATCCTATTAGTTACAAGAGATAATAAAATAACTCACAATAAAATAGAACAATTATAACAAAATGCATTGTTTTTTGTTTTTTAATCATTTCACCCCAAGCAAAGCAATAAAGCCTCTAGGACACAAGAGGTTACTGAATGTTAGAGAATATAAGAAAAACTACTATTAAGGAGAGAAGACAATAAAAGAATAGGAATTAAGAAGACAGAAGATAACGAATGACATTGCATTTAAATTTTGAAGATCAAAGTTAACTGGGAAGCAAGAAGCTGAAAGAGGGTTTGACAGTTATGCTGAAATAAAAGTTATGCGAGGGATAGAAAATCCATTCTTGCCATAGGTCTTATTAAGCACACTAACTACCAATAAAATAAGAAAACAGTATAATGATATACTGGAATAAAAGTTATATGGGTGAATGAATTCTTCACAGTGATTGAAAGTAACATCATCTACAAAGTGAACACTGTTTGCAAACAAAGAAATTCCTTAGAAGAACAACATTGGACACATTAATTCAGAATCCAACAATGAAGCATTTTAAAATGGTCAAGGCTCACCAGATGGAAAATCAAGAAAATCAGTGAACAGAGTAAGAATAGCCACCCCAAGCCAATAAAGCCACTTGTAGTCCTATGGGACAATAGCCTTGTGAGTTCAGTCCCTGGGCAGTTCAGTACAGGCTCAAACTGGGCTGGACATTTTTTACTTGAACTCAATCGAAACAGATCAAGCAGGGCTATATAAGAACATGACAAGACATATCTCTAGTCATAGATAGGAGAATAAGAACACTCAAACCTATTGATTAAATAAAGGGTTCAATTTGAAATTTTGTGAAGGTTACTTGCATTGACAGATTCTTCAAGGAGGTCAGAGAGCAGATTTCTGAAAAGTTGTGATAATAGCAATAAAGATGAGGATATTAGTCTGAATGTAAATGGTTGAAATCTTGTGTGAAAAAACAACTGAGATGACGGAAACTGTCTGAAAAATAAGTGAAATGAAGAAAATTCTTAATTTCAAAACTTCAGATATTACGAAAGGGTTATAGCCACATCATGTTGAAGCACCATTTCCTGTACAATCACTAAAGTTAAGCAATGCTGAGCCTGGTCAATTCTTAGATGTGAGTGAATACCAGATTCTGTAAGTTTGGATGTGCAGGTGGTGTAATGTCTAATGACTTGGAATCTTTAATTGGAGAGCTGAGTTCCAATTCCAGTTGGGTTCATTATATTCACTTGCATGCAAATACCCTTTGGAAAGGTATGAATCCACCTCTTCTCCCCCAAGCTATGAGTTAATTAGTAAGACTTGTGTCACTAAACCATTATTATTTCCAAAGATAAAATTATATACAAAATATTTAGATTTTGGTATTAAATAATATTATAACTTGCTCTTAGCAATTATAATATTATCTCACTAAGGCTACTCACCATGACATCACTAGAAATTCTCTTTGACTGACTCCAATAGACTTCCGTTGACTCAATTTGAGTTCTTTATTTAAGACATCTTGCCTAGTTCATTTGTGTTACTGGGGGTGTCTTATTTACTCAACAACAAATAACCTGCAAATAGTTGATATGCCGCTAAACAAAGACAACCAAAACAACCAAATCAGATATGAGAAGAAGGCGGAAGAAAAGATTGGCTAAAATGTTGTATTAAGAACAACTGAGATGAAGATAACAGTCTAATTATGTAGTATTGATTCTGTGTAATTGAAAAGTTGATGTCTATATTTCTGAGATGAGGTATTATTTACACTATTTACATTATTCGGACTATTGTCCTCATCTTTGTCACCATATTTATTGCAATGTTTCGGCCGTTGTATGCTCCGTCCTTCTTCAGGTGGTTGGAATGTTGAATTGGACCCTTTATTTATGGCATGTGGAACTAGAACAGTCTACACCAGTGAGCAAAATAAATGGTTCAGTTCGACATTCCAACCACCTGAAGAAGGCCAGAGCGTACAATGGCCGAAATGTTGTAATAAATATGAAGACAATAGTTCGAATAATGTAAATAGTGAAAAGTTGATGTCGCATTTTCGGTAATTCAATGCTTAAGGATTTTTCTATTTTTAATTTCTTTTCTCTTTTTCTTATTGAATAATAATAAAGAAAAACAGAAAGAATTTTATTTATTTGATAACAGGATTTTTGCCTTAATCAGCTGGTGCCTCTTTGGTGGGCACTGATCCCTTTCTGTAAATTTCAGGAACAAATTTTTACTCCTATTCTGTACCCCCATCACAACCCAAAATGGCTGACCACCACTAATTCCCCTTCTCCCACATAATTAAATAAATAAATGATCCGGTGAAATTTTAGGAAAAAAAAAATATCTAAAAAAAGAATCTAAAAATATATGTTATCTTAGTTATTCGGCCATTTTCTCCACATCCACGTGTAAATATACAGACGCACACATATATTGACATACTTGAGTACACAAATACATGAGCATAAACACACACTCACACAAAAACATGCACACAAACACACACTTGCACAAATACAAACTTATGCACTCAGGCACAAAAACACACACTCACTCAAATACAGACTGACACACACAAGCTCACAAACACACGCTCATACAAACAACACAGGCACACTCATATATATACACATATGTGTAGATATGAATGTACGTGAGAGATTCATGGAAGACTGAAGTTTAAATGCAGTAAATTCGACCTTGCTAACCGAACGCGCCTATGTGGCCAAATCGGTAAAGGCACGTCAAGCTAAATGACAGTTTCGTATAGGATACAGGTTCGAATTCTGTCAGATGACGTATATTTTCTATGAAAATTTCTCGTACATTCAGGCCAGTAAATGTTGTTTAATACTGTTTATTATAAACAGAACATTTACTTAAATATTTGTATCTATAAAAAGAATGTATAAACACAAAATGTCTTAAAATATATATATATATATATATATATAAATATATATATATATATATATATATATATATATATATATATATATATAGTCAATTAACATCAACACATAGTGGGGATAGTATAATTCATGCTCGAACGCAATCATCAGAAGGCCTAATTACATTCAAGCATGAAACAGATTGTCACCAATCAGTGTTGACTTCAATCTTCACTCTTTTATATATACATTTGCTCTATCTTTTTTGTTCATCACTCTTACCCATAAATATTGCATACCTTAAAATTATATTTTTATCATAATACACACACACATGCACGCACATATATATATATATATATATATATATATATATATATATATATATATATATAATAGCACAGTGAGTGCTTGTGGTAATAAAACAGTATTCAGTATAACATAGAGAAAAAATTTTTACTATTTATAATTTATTTATAATTTATATGAGGAACAAATGTATTCTTATTCTTTATACACACACACACACATATACATATATATGAGTTGTGATCAAATATAGATCATAGTCTGTCAGAATGATAACATGACAAACAAATAGGAAATGATTATCACTCTAACATGTTTCACTTTTATTAAAGCTTCATTAGAGAATGAAACTTTAATAAAAGTGAAACATTAGATTGATAAACATTTCCTATTTGTTCTTTTATTATTATATATATATATATATATATATATATATATATATATATATATATATATATATATATACGTGTGTGTATGTATATATATAAAATTTTTCATATTTCCGAATTAGTTGTAAAGTTCCTATTTATTTTAATTTTATATTATTTTTCCCAAGTACTTTCAAACGTTGCTACATTCATTTTCAAGGATTGGGTTTTGTTTGTGTTTATACAGATGTTTCTGTTTAATTCTACTATTCTGATGTTTCTGTTTAATTCTACTATTCTAATGTTTTTTGTTTAATTCTACTATTCTGATGTTTCTGTTTAATTCTACTATTCTGATGTTTCTGTTTAATTCTACTATTCTGATGTTTCTGTTTAATTCTACTATTCTGATGTTTCTGTTTAATTCTAGTGTTCTCATATTTTCTGGAACCAAATTCAAGTCGCTCAAGGTGACATCATTTAAACGGCGAAACTGTAATTTTTATGAGTATTTTAATTTTCAAAAAAATTACTTTAAACACACTTCAGTATATGATCCCCAAGGAGAATTTCAATTTGACTGTTTATATGATGTCACCTGGAGGGAGTTGAATTTGATTCCATCAAACATGAGAAAGCCAGAATTAAACAAAAACAGTTGCACAAATATACAAAAATACAATCTTTGAAGACAAATGTAGCAACATTTAAAAGCTCTTATGGGAAAAATAATTAATATATATATATATATATATATATATATATATATATATAGCAATTGATGTATAATTTTATGAGTAGCAAAGCTAAGCTGCTTAGTCTATGAGGGAGTTGCTTCTCACTCTCCTTAAATCTATTGTCAGTGTTTAAGTCCAGTTAAATGCCATGATTTCAGAATGCTGATTTTCAAGGCAGGCAAACTTTTGCCTTACCATAGCCTTGTGTCAACCTAACTTAAACTTAGTCAATACTTATCTGTCTGGACAACTAGATATATAAAGGATGAGGTTTGCTTGGAGAGTTGCCTATTACCTACCGGTGAAATTACTCAACATTTTAGTCAAGGTAAAACCTGGGCATACCATTTGTAATTGGAAGATTCAAATGACACAATTTTCCTCTCATTTTTTCTCTAGTTCGTCCTCTGCTGGGCTAATCTTAGTCAAAATCCCAACAGCACCAAGTCTCTTTAAAAGCCAGGTTTTCTTTAATGCTGATTTTCAAGGCAGGCATACCCTCTCAATCTGGTGTAACACAATCTTTCTCATATTTATCTCCCTTTGATCTCAGATAATAAATTATCCAAACTAGTAGTAGCAATTAAAATTTCATGGCTACCCCAGTTGAATTTTCTGATGAATCCTAATTCATAATTTTATTTTTTTTAAATTATTTCACCCCAAGTAAGGCAATAAAGCCACTAAAATGCAAGGGGTTGCTGAATGTGAGAGAATATGAGAAAATGAAAACATTATTAAGAGAACAATAAAAAAATAGGAATTAAGAAGATAGGAGATAATGTTGATTTACTAAACAAAGCTTAGATGTGGCACAAAGCTAAAAATATGGGTGCCTAGTGAGGATCAAATTCACTATTCACTTGTAATTAATATAGCAAGCTAACCATTATTCCACATCAAAGTGTCTAAAGAAGATAAAAGAAAACAATTGACATTGCATTTAAATTTTTGAAAATCAAAGTTGACAGAAAAACAAAAAGTTGGAAGAGAGTTCCATGAGCGAGAAGTTCGAGAGAAGAAACTGGTAGCATAGAACTTATGGCTACATCTAGCCATTTCAACTGTAAAATAATGAGACCTATCTGCCAATCTAGTAATCATTGAGTAAACTCCTTGCAAGTTATAATAACATGACTATAAAACGTGTGGAGAAATTCCCCTCTTGCATTGTTAAATATTTAGATATACAAACTTTAACAAATATTGCTATAACAATTGTGAGTATGAATACAGATCATTATTTAAAGAGGTAAGAGGGTACAAATAAAAGGATTTGAAATTGAGAGGTTTTTCCATTTCATTGAAGCATATGTTAAACACATAATAGTGTTACCACCTTTTCTTTCTTTCTCTGTCTGCTGCTGCTAAATCAATAATTAAAGGGCACGGGACAGGTTACTATAGGACATAACATAGTAACGAATGAAGGAACAAAGAGAATCATAACATGATAAATTTTTTGAGTTGTTTATTAGAAAGAGCAATACAAGGGCAGAAGGATGTATACCTATGTTTTATAGATTATCCAGAAGCATTAGATAAAGTACAAATATGTTGTGGAGTAGCTGAACACCTCTACAAAATGGACTGGTCTAAGATTATTTAAACAGCACTCTCTTTTACTGAGGGAGAGGAGTTAATCATTAATGTACCATATTATTCTCTAGAATAAACTACTTCTTATTTTCTATGTGTATCAATCTTCCTATTTAAAATACAACAAAATGCCACAATTTTGATATAAAAAATGCTACTCTAATTAAAAAAGAAAACTTTTACTAAGATGAAAATGTTTAGAAAGTGCTTTAATTGCTCGTTCATCCACAGTAAATATGCATCGAGATTTTTACAATGTTTCTTGGCAGATCTTCTCTTTTTACAACATGGCATATTTAATGACAAAAGTGTTGGAAACAAACAAAAAGAAAAAGAATCTAAATGAAATTGGATAGATTATCCGCCCAAAACACATATTTAAAAAAAGAAAAATTATATTTAAGTTAAAATTCCTAGCATCTTGTTTGTGTACATCTGTAGTCATATAGAGATTTTCTAAGTGTAGCATAGATGTAGTACAAGGCCGAAAGTAGGGGGCACTCAGTGAGAATTGAACTCACTACCCAGTCGTAATTGTTCTAGTGAGTCAAGCTTTCTAACCATTACACCGCCCGCCTTGAGGTTTCCTATATACTGATTTTCCAAGCGTAGCTTAGATGTGGCACAAGGCCGAAGGTATGGGGCACCCAATGAGGATCAAACTCATTACTCAGTCATAATTGTTCTAGCAAGACAAGTTTGCTAACCATTATTCCACGTCGAAGTGTAGTCATATAAGCATAAACTTAGTATGATGAAATTGTAAAAAATTAAATGTGTCACACAAAAATGTTTTCCACTATGTCATCCCTATACAGTACAACACAAAAAACTGTTTGAACTGCTAGGTAAGCTTGATTTATTTGTGAAAAATATTAGAATACTCCCGAACTTATATTAGGAACAAACTGCCTGTATAAAGATAGAAAATGAATTCTTGAAAGAACTAGAAGTTCTACCAGGATTCATTATTAGCGGCCACAATCTTAGCAACATAAGATATGCAGATGACACAGTGTTGATAGCAGACATGGAAAGGAAACTACAGGAACTCCTACAGAAGGTAGTGAAGGAAAGTGAGAAGAATGGACTAACTACCAAATGTTTAAAAAGAAAGAATATATGGTTGTTAGCAAAAGGAACTGCTGAATATGTGAATTACATAATGGGGACATCAAAATCAATTAAATACAAAGTGTTAAATCTGGAGGGTCACAGCATTTAAAAATAGGCTAAATGGTAGAGTAGACTGGGCTCTCTAGCCTTGATTGGGTGGGGGAGGGTCAGTCTAAGAAAAAGACAAATTTAAATAAAAAACTTGTAGAGGAGGCAATAGGAAATGATTCCCCTACCTTCCCCAGCAAGTAAGGGTCATTCACAGATTTTAAAGAAAAGGAAATCGTGGAGAGCCATGATCACTTGCATCCTGAAGGGTCATGGAATTTAAGAATAGATTAAATAACAGAGTAGATTGGGACATGACACATAGAAGGACAGGAAGTTGTAGAGAGCCATGTTTGCCCACGTTTTGAAGGGATACGGCTCATACAGGGATGTAAATAGATAATATCATGGGTAATAATGTTTAATATCAGTTATTTTCTGTATTTTCTTTTAAGCCTTGGGTAGTAGCCAGTCTAGGAGAAAAACAACATTGAATTCCAAACAATGGAGAAAACAACAAGGAAATGTCCTAATAATTTTACCAAGAAGTCATAGCTATTTGCAGATAATAAAGAAAAGGAAACCATGGAGAGCTATAATCCATTAAATAGTAGGGTAGACTAGCTGTTTAGCTTTGCATGGTAACCAGTCTAGGATAAAAAGATTACACATAATACAAAACAGTGGAGAAGATAATGGAAAACTACTCCACTATCTTTCCTAAGAAGGCATGGCAATTCATGGATAATATAGAAGAGGAAATTGTGGAGACCCACGAACATTTGTTAAATGAGAGGTGGGGAGGGGTAAAATAGAATCTGATATCTTAAGTGTGTGCAAAAGTTCCCAGCATTTTTTTTTTAAACTAGAAACTGAATACATGGTTGAAAACAGTTTTTTATGGCAATTTTTGTTCACACTGAATATTTACAGAGCTTAGTGAGACGTCAGACATAAGAAGACAGGAGAGTAAATAGGAAGATTGTGTTGCACCATTCTTTAAAGAGGGAAGGGCTTGTCTGCCCAGAAAATAATTGATGTTAGTATGATATATGAAACACTTTTAACCAGAAGGCTGACCATAGGTATTTTCTAAGCTTAGCTTAGTCTGGCACAAGGCCACAGGATTAGGGCACACAGTAATAAAAATAACTTGCTAACCAGTGTTTTATAAAAAAAAATGCCCTTATATATACTAAATTTTGTATATAATACAAAAGTATAAATATGGAGTACCCATAGTGAAGATTGAACTCATTGCTATAGCAATAGGCTACAAGAGTAGATTGTTAACCATTATAAAATTTTTTACTCCCGGCAAAGTTTAGAATATGTAAAAATATTTTGGTGCACTTTGTACATAAACCTTGCATGGCCAACTACGCAATTGTAGGCCTGTTACACTGTGAGACATTCAACTCAGGCTGTCTTCGTGTACTTGTGACCCACCCTTCAATGTAACAAACATTGTAAGTTTTAGTTGAGAGTTATTTACGAATTTATTACGAATTTCATTTTGTATTTTTTGATCTTGATCTTTCTGGGTACACCAGTCTGCCCTAGCTTTTATGAAACCCTGCTCTATGGCAAGGGGCCTTTGTACTAAACTTAGTTTAGTCTGTTACATATATAAGCATAGAGTGAGGATTGATCTTTGTTAGCAACGATCTGTAAGATAAACTTGCTAGGCTTTGCTTTATAATGTGATATTCTTTCATCCATTGTACATTTTAAGCAAACTTCACATATTTTTTCAATCCAAGCACAGAGTGTTCAGCACATTGTTTGTTTTTTCCTTAAATGAAGACAAATTAAATCCACTATTTCTTTGATGCAAAAGCTCCAAGTCAAAATGGAGGCCCACTTGAGAGAATTTGTCTGAACTTGACCTTTAATGAGGTCAGCTTTAAACCCAACATGACATTCAATGAATCTTGCTTTTTTATGGTGCATTTTACATAAATTCCTTGAAAGAAAGAAAAAACATCTTTTTGGCAATGGTTAACTTATGTACCCATAAAAAAAGGTCTTTACTTGACACTGCTATTACTGTCTCTCTTGGCATTGTTCATTTACAATATTATAAAAATATATGAATCAAGTGTAAAGTGCGTAAATTAATTGCATCAAACTTACTATAAAGATAACGAATAATATGAAATTGCTGAAACCTCCTGACAAGTGAACTGAACAATTACGGAAAAGTTTGTCTATGAAACCAGAGGTGCTGAATATAACATCAATCAGCTAAGAGACAAATTTTATTTGTATTAATTTTATTTACCATTTTATAAAGATTTATTATTTACCATTTTATAAAGAAATAAACTTGTAAATAAATCTTTTTATTCAAAAATTTATAAAAAATTACAAAATTATTTATTATGTAAACCAGTGCTTCTCAAACTATCTGATGTGGCGGACTGGCATTTTTTTTTCTCAATGTGTCATGTACTTGTAATATTTTGTGGTAATATTAATTTATACCGGAAACGATATATATATAATGAATATAATAAAAGTTGACTATTTTTTTTATCTTTCATTTATTTTGCAAAAAATAATATCAAAACATATAAAAAGTAATAAAAAAATCAAGCAGTTTATTAAAACAAAAACAAAAATTATATAACCTTAATCTTCACAAATGATTCCTTAATATGGCCTGGACTCTGGCCACGTACCAGTAGCTGATGGTTTGCGTAGCGGCACTGATCCGTGGACCACCACTTTGAGTAGCACTGATCTACAATGCAATATTATTTACTATTTTATTGTTGGCACCATTCATATCCAAGTTTGGTTCATCTAGTGCCTCCATAATGCTTGAATATGACATGGCTATGATAGGATTTAAATAACTATTAAAACAAGTCTTTTATTCATAATTATATAACAATTATTTATAACAATTATTTATAACAATTATTTATTATGTAAACGAACTGCAATGCAATATTTATTATTTATCATTTTATAAATAACTATGAAAAACAATTTTTTATTCATTCTATTAAATAAATGTTTAACATCTTTGTTGTCATTTTTCATGAATAAAGAAAAAATTTAAATCATCACTTAAAAACATTGCTGAGGGAGTCAAAAGTAATAGCAGTGTCAAGGGAATAACTGACCTTTTGATACATCATTTTTTTCTTGTGGGTACAAAGGTTAAACATTGCCATCCTTTTTTTTTTACCCAGATGCTGAGTTCAAATTCAACTGAAGGTAGATGCTTCAATAATAAAATATAAATGATGAACTTTAAACAATCTTTTTTTTCTTTCTAAATTCAAAGGATCAGAAAAAATGAAAATTCTTTGAAAAAATATTTTTATCTTTTCATCCAAATCAGATGATGTTTGCATAAAAAAGAAAAATTAACAGGAAGTTGCCCAAAATTTACAGAACATTAACAGGAATCGGTCCAAAACAGACAAAAATTGAGATTGTGCAAAAATTCATAACCCGTTATAATCTATGCAAATTAATGTGGTTAATTAATTTTTTCATATCACAATTTGAAAAAAATTTTAATTATTCCCTATTATTTATCTCCCTTTAATCCCATTTTCTAAATCATTTCAAATAAAAGTTTTTTTTTTTTTTTTTTTTTTTTTGGAGTTATTACCTGATCAGTTAAGTATCATGAATCATGTTTAATATTTGAACCTCTCAGCTATGATCGATTCATTCAGTAACTTGTTTCTTTTTAAGAGGAACAAATAAAGGACAGGTTTAAAATGCACTTTGAACAGCAAAAAAAAAAAAAGACTATTTTTTGTCTAAGCCATAAGGAACAGCTGATTTGTAAAATAATGTGTTTTTATTGCTTACATTTGAGATGGTGTGGTGTTTATTTACACTTAAATTTTTTCCCCTTTTATTCAGCATGCTGTTAAAAATATTGGCATACTTGTAAAATACTTTTTCTTAAAAAAAGAAAAAAAGGTTAATTTTTCCAGGATTTTGTACCAAATCTTTTTGGGGAATCATTTTATGGATTTTGATATTTGTTTTTGCTTTTTTCTGTTTTTTATTTTTTAATACTGTTGTATTTTGAGGTGTAAAAAACTTTTGCAGAATTCTATTTATTAATTGGTCAAAATTGATTGAATGTTTTTTTTATTAATTATTTTTTTTCTCCAATAAAACCTGTTTTTTTTTTCTTTCTGTTTCTGTTAACTGGAAACGAGTAAGGAGGTGGATTTTGTTGTTTTTTTTTTTTATCAGCGGAAACCATCGTGAATAAAATAACAATGAACAAATTTTGATAAAGCAATGATTTAACACACTTATTGCCACATGATGTATATATATTCATCTTTTGTCATGCTGCATCTTGCTCCAGTTGCACATGCGAGTCCCATTCTTGTCTTAAAACTTTAAGTCTTGTTTGTAAAGTGATTTCTACTAAAACCTATGACAAACACCGCAGAGAAAAAAAAACTCGACAAACAAAGCCAGCAATTAAGCTAGACATTGACATTATTCTTTATAGTTTAATAAATTTACTTTAATTTACCAAAACAAAGCATAAGTTTAACATTGTATTCCATTAGTTAGGAAGAAGTTTCATTCAGATCCCTTCTCCCCAGTAGCCGCTACTTTATGGAAGAAACTCCTGAGAAGATGCTTCCCCAAACATTACAATCTTAACCTCTTCAAGTCTAGGGTCAACTGTTACCTATTATATATATTCTCATAAGGTGAACTTATTTCTCCCTCCTATTGTGGATGTACAGATGGTGTAAAGGGTAGCATCTTGGAATGGGAAATCAGAGAACTAAGTTCAAATTCCAGTTGGGTTTGTTACATTCACTTATGCACAAATGCCTTTGGAAAAGGTATGAATCCACTTTTTCTCCCCCCAACTATGGGCTAAATAGTAGGACTTGTACCTTAAAAAAAATCATTGTTATTCTAAAAAGAAAAAATTGTTAATGCAATATTCACTAACCAAAAAAAGAATTATTCTTTCAATTTAAAATATTTTGGCTTTAAATAACCCCCAAAGGGTTGATAAGCTGTAAAAAACAAATTATTCTCTCTCCTATGTTCATGCAACAAACTCATTTAGTAACCCTCTACATTGAATGGCTCTTGGACTTTGTCTTCTGTGAAAATTTAGTAAAAGAAAAATAACAGAGACATAAAGGGTTCAGTAGAAATACCCCCCACATATACCTGCCAGAAATACCCCCCTCACACACACACACACACACACATTATGGTAAGACATTAGCTAGTTGAAAACATTATTGCCACTAATGTCTTACCATTATGTGGGAGGTATTTCTACTGCACCCTGTATAAGGGTTCAAATATCCAAAGGAGCAGTAAATGTGTTAAAGCATTGCAAATTGCGTTACTGATGTGCATCCATACTTTATAGACTTTTATTGATGTATTCAGTGCATGTATGTACATATGGCCTGCCTTGTAACAGTGGTTGGCGTTCAAATCCATGTAAAATCCAGGATTTTGAATGCTGATTTTCTGCACAAGTAAACCCCTTCCTTTTAGGAAGATTGGTGCAGCATAATCTTCCTTGTTCTGTTTCCTTGTGTTTCCTTTTGTGCTTGTAAATATCACACTCAAGTAGATAAGAACAAAAACAACTCTATTTTTAAATAATATAAAAACAATCCCTCTTTTTTTTTGTAATTAGTGATATCTTTGGACATTGAAGAAAAATTGAAAACAGTTGTCCGAACTCTTTGAACTCTTTGAAACATCTGAGAATCTGTAAAAACCCGGTTATAAAAATTAATTATTTTGATTTTTTTTTCAGAATTTATTGTTTCAAAATTAATGTATTTCATTTCAAACCAACTTAGTTGCTTTGATTTTTATAACTTTTGTTTTTTTTTTTTTTTCAAGACTTGGTTTTTAGATTTTTACTTCCAAGAAACAAAACAAAAAGAAACATTTTTTTTTTTGCTAAAATAATTACAATATTTAATGACATATAAGATTTGACATATTTTATTTACATTTAATATTACATTATTATATACTTGGGGGTGGGGGTATATTTGGCCTGCAAACAGATATTGAATGATGGAAGACAAAAAGGAACAAAACAAAGACTTGTGTAAAAAAAAAAATATATTGCCAAGTTTATTTTCATTAGAGAAAATATATTGACAAAAATAAAGTTACAGTATAGTAGGCAAAAAATATCTCTGCATGTTTATGTCGAGGGTGAGAAGAGCGTTGTCTTGAGAAAGACAGTTTTAATCCTAGTCACCTTGTCTGTAGAATGCTCTTTTTGAGCTTTGAGGACTTTTTATATCCTGAATTAGTTTTAGAAAAATCATTAGTCCGGGAAAGTTAAGCTTCTTCCGGTTGCTTTTTAAAAATGTGGGAGCACTGACAGGATACGACAGACTTTGGCTAAGTACAATTACTATAGCATCTGGGTAAAGATATGCCTACCAAATAATCACAAGTAATTATATATTTATGACATGATTTTATTGAAATACTACATATGATGGCATATTCAACACCTTCATTATCATTTACATTTAATATTACACTATCATAGACTTAGGCTAGGTACAGTTACTGGTGATCTATTATGGCATATATAAAATGCCTCTTTGATTTACATTTAATATTACAGTATTATGTAATGGTGGACTATAACATCTTGGTAAAGATATGCTTACCAGATACTTTCATTTTGCATACACATTTCAAGAAATATTTGTAGGAAAAAATTTACCTTAGATGCTATGAAACATCTTGTTTTCCAATAATCCCATTTTAGATTAAATTACCAGTAATAATGATAATAATAACTTTAAAGATTTTTTAAAAACTATCAAAATACAAAGATCTTGAAGTGGAAATGGAATATGCTTGGGAAAGGTATGAATCCCCTTCTTCTCCCCCAGCCATGGATTAATTAGTAAGACTTGTATCACTAAAACCATTATTATCTCAAAAAAAATTCTTACAATCTAAAAATATTTTCTGGCTTTAAATAACCTTCAAACGTTTGATAAGCTGTAGAAAATGAATGAATGAATTGAATACTGATTAGCAATACAGTCATGTTTTTTTTTATTTATTTACATTCTCTGGAATATAAATATATCAAGACTACCATGGCCACAAAGAATCCATTTATATGTTAATTGTAATATAGAAATGATCCCTCACTTTATATCCACATCATAATTTTTTGTTTGTTTATCAAATTCTGACTAGGGATGAATTCACCTTTTCTCTCTCCAGCTTTGGGTTAATTATTAAGACTTGTATCATTAAATCATTATTATCTCCAAAAAAAAACATTTCCTACAATCTAAAAAAAATATTTTCTGGCTTTAAATAACCTGCAAGAGTTGATAAGCCGCAGAAAATGAATCATCAATCAGTCAGTCAATCAATCAAGTTGTCCATTTTGTAGTTGAGACACGTAGGACTATTTCCAGGAATCTTTGTAATATGCAGGATGCCATGGGGATACCTAACGTCATTGGGAGTGCACTGGTGGCTGCATGCAGCTCATGTGCCGAGGAAAGCATTGTGTCTTTAAGCTGTGAATAGGAGATGAGATATGATCATCATCACCCGGTTGAAACATCTAACAATTAGAAAGGATATCAAATCAAATAATAATAATAATTTTCATCATCATCATCCGAATCAACCATAAATGTGAAAGACCCTTTTGAAAACCCATCGCTTCTGATAGATGTTGCAGCCCCAGCTGACACAGGTCCATAACAATATTCATTCCTTAGTGAATTATAATGTAAATTTGTAACAATAAACATTGTAATTTAACAAAAGAATTTTTCAAAACAAGCCCATTCTTATCTTGTGTTAAGCCTGATCGGTCACTACCTGGACAGGTGATCGCTTAAGAATACCAGGTGCTTTATGCTTGGATGTGTGGGTGGTGTAATGGATAATGGATTGGAATTGGAAATCAGAGAGCCATGTTCCAATTCCAGTTAGGTTCATTACATCTATTTACACACAAATGCCATTCAAAAAGGTATGAATGAATCTCTTCTTCTCCCCAGCTATGGGTTAATTAGTATTCCTCACCTATTGGTTAATTAATATGACTTGTATCGGTAAATCATTATTATTTCCAAAATATTCTTGCAATCAAAAAAAATATTTTCTTTTTTTATCTACCTTGCAAAAGGTTGATAAACTGTAAAAAACAAATCAATCAAACCTAATCTTCATTTAATTTTTAACCCTTTGAGCTGTGTGTTCCTGAACAATTTTAACCTTCTGCCTGAGCTCCTATTCAGAAATAATTGTTATGTAATGTTTAACGATAGATATAAAAATAGTTACAAGTGTTTACCCACAGTTCAACTGGTGGCTGGGCATTGTGTCATTTTTCTCTACCACCGGTAAAGCGGTGGTCAAGGCTCAAAGGGTTAATATGCAGTAATCCTGGGGTGGGGGATCAGTTTAGTACTTAATGACAATAGAAAAACGATCCTCCACTTTATGTCCAGTAGAATCTTATATTAATGTCAATCATGATTCGGAAAAAAGACATGGTCACCAAAGTATGCGACACAGATGACACCAAAGGAAGGATATTAATCCTTTGAGCCGTGCGTTCCTGAACAATTTGAACCCTTCTGCCTGAGCTCCTGAGTCAAAATTTGCAAATAATTGGTAACTAATATTTCACGGTAGATCTAAAGATAGTTACAAGTGTTTACCCACTGTTCAACCGGTGGCTGGGCATTAAGACATTTTTCTCTACCACTGTTCAACCGGTGACTGGCCATGATATCATTTTTCTCTACCACCAGTAAAACAGTGGTCAGGGCTTAAAGGGTTAATTTAAAAATAAAAAATAAAATAAATTTCAAAAATACAATTTCTCATCTACTTTCTGAGAACCAATTTATTAAAAAAAAAAAAAAATAAATAAGTAAAAATAAAAACAAAATAAAAAAATCCTTAAAGTAAATGAAAAAATACCATTGGCTACCATTTTGAAAAGAAATGCTTTTTTTTTTTCCTTTTTTATCAAAATTATTATCTTTATGATGAAAAAAGGAAAAGTAGAGGTCTTATATAAAGAAATACCAACCTATGACATCCCTTAAAGGCTGTCTGTTTATCTGTATTTTTTCTTTAAGTTTATGTTTTTTAACTTGACAAATCAAAAAAGAATTTACTTTTTAAATAAAATAAGCCGCTTAGGTACCTTCATGAAATCACCAAAAAAAGAGCATAACATGATAAAAACGACCTTAAACTTGATGAAAGCTAAATTTTATCGTCTAAATGTTTACATTATTATTAAGAGGAAAGACCAAAGTATTTTTTGATTAATTTTTTGGAAACTTTTAATCCACTATAGCATGTCTGAAATTTTAGTTAAAAATCTTACGAGTCAGTGAAATTACTAAATTGATGTTTCAGCCATTTTGGATTTTGTAAACAGAAGTCAAATTCTCCATTTAAAAATCTTGCAAAAATTGATTATGCCATTTTCAAAATTTATTTGAAGAAAATTAGAAAACTTAAAGCTTATTTAATATATTTTGAAACAAACATTACTTACTTTCTTTGCAAAAAAAATGTACTTTAAAATATTAGAAAATATGTCTTAACAATGGTGATGATCGACAAGTTACAAGTGATGGTGTCATCATGTGTTGACATCTTATAAAATGCCCCCAAATCACTTGAAAAAAATCTCATTATTTTCATTTCACATATTTTATATTGCTTTTTCGCTTCTCGTTATTTGTGATGTTTATAAGACATTTTCTTTTGCCAGATTTTTTTTTTATTGCAGTGCTTCAACAGGGAAAGTTTTGTTGTTTGTCATGACAGAGTAAAAAATATTTTCCTTCGCGATCCATTACTAATTTCATAACCTGATCAAGGAAAATAAGTCTTAGGTTTGTTTTGTGAAAAGTTGTCCCCTCTTATTCAGTTTGTAAAATGATCTTTAAAGTTATTTTCCTTGTAACTGATTTTAAATTTTCTGCTTTTTAAACCCAGTTTTTTTTTTACAGAGTTGTTTCCATTGTAAGCTTTTAAGATTTTCTGTGTAAACATTTTCTGAATTTATGGCCTTTATAAACCAGTTTTACAAAGTTCTTTCCCTTAATAGAAGTTATAAGATTACAAAGATATTTTCCTTGTCGACATTTTACTTATGGCAATTGTGTTTAAACATGAAACGGGCTGTCACTGCTGGGTGTTGACTTCAATGACCACTTTTATATTTACATATGCTCTATCCCTGATATTGAGCACTATGACGCATAAATATAGCATACAAATTATGTCCCTTTATAACCAAATTTTAAGCAAAATTATCTCCCCTGCAAAACATTTTTCCAATTTAACTGCCATTTTTAGTTGAAAAATTTGAAAAATAAGTTATCTCCCTTGCCAATATATATATATATATATATATATATATATATATATATATATATATATTTTTAATTTGCATTTACAATAATTTGTGGGATCTGTGGGAATTTCATTGTCAAATTTTGCTATTTATAACACATTTAAATATATGTATATTCTATTAAGACAGAAGTATTTTAAAAATGAGTTTATAATCTGTGTTCATCTTGCCTGGTTTTTGCATGTCCACACGTCAAGAGCACCTCCCTCAACTGAGAAAAAACTGGTGTTATATAGCTCTCCCAGTCCCAGACCACTGCTGACTATTGGCTAATACCTACCCAGTATTGTTCATATGCAAATAGTCAGTGCCACCTACTCTAAGTAGAAGGTCTTCTCTCAACAGCCCATTGTGGAAGAGGACACAACTCCTGGTTCTTACAGCAACACATGTAACGAACCCGGAGTTTTTCTCGGCCTGACCTGATTCTATGTTACATAATTCAATTAGGAAAAGCATTTTAATTTTCAAGAACTTTGTAAAGACTGTGATACATATATCATAGTACGTTTTCTATTCTTTTGATAGCATTATTTTAATTCTTACATTTTGCAATTATTTTTTGTAATTGAAACAGTAACAAAAGGTGAGGTGTAGCAAAAGAAAAGTTTTTACCTGTTCACAGGTTGGCTTAGCATTAATGTGATAATTAAAGGTACATAATTTTTAAAAACTTTAATAAGCAACTGGGTATTTTGGCTAGTTATTAGGTTGCTTAACCTCTAGCATTATTAATATTACTTATTTTTCCACTGCATTCTTTTTTAAGGCCTCTCAATTGCAGTACAAGTGTTTATTGTTAAATTCAATAAAAAAAAAAGTTGTTTTCTGTTGCCATAGCAGGATATGACAACACAATTATGAAATTCAAACACACTATTATTCTGGGATCAGTATCACCTTCAGTGGTAGAATAAAATTTTTGCACAGCAAATGAAGTCACATAGAGAGTGATAAAGGTTAAGTTTTGCACAATAATCAGTACAGAAGTTGCTTAGATGTTTAAGGCTTAGGACTAAAATGAAAGAAAGACATTTCAATGTAACTAAACTAGTAGGATTAGTAGAATTATTGAATACTGTATAAAATAATATATTTATTAACTATTTCTGTTTAATTTTTTCTTTATTTTTTTCAAGCCACACTAATGTCAATAAAATTCCTTAAAATTTAATCAAATCTCAATAAAATGCTTTTAAATGAGTTGCTTATGAAAAAAAATAATGTATATGACATCAGTGAAGTGGAGGGTGGGAAAAAGTAACAAATCTCCCCTCCCCCCAAACAAATAATCCCTACCTCTTAAAAAGTATAAAATACATGTTTCCATAAAATTCATTTTTACAAGTTTATTTTTTAAATCTTTTTAATCATTTCACCCCCAAGCAAGGCAATAAAGCCACTAAGATACAAGGGGTTACTGGAAGTGAATGAGAATTAGAAGACTTTAGTGGGGAGAAAAGACAATAAAAGAACATGAATCAGAATGACAATTGACATTGAATTTAAATTTTTGAAGATTGTAGATGGTGGGGGGTTCAAGATGTGTGAATAAACAAACTAAAAGATGGTCCCATGTTCATGACTTTTTGCAAAACTTTCACTGTTAAAGCCCCTTCTGCATTTTATATTTTGCTGATTTTATCACATCTTCTCCTCCCAGCTATGGGTTAATTAGTAGAATTTGTATCAGTAAAAATCATTATTATATCCAAAACATTCTAAATATATTTTCTGGCTTTAAATAACCTGCAAAAGGTTGAAAAGCTTTAAAAGACCAAATCAATCAAATCCTTATTTTATCTGATGTCTTCTAATTTGCATGCTGTCTGTGACAATTTGGCATCATTATTATTACCATTATTTTAATGTCAGAAAATAGAGTGACAGAAATTTTCATTTTTTTTTTCTTATTTCACAGATTTGTTGAATTTTGACATAAAAAAATATTCCTGCTGCTTGATATTTTAAAATTGATTTTTCTTTATTTTTCAGTTGCAAAAACAATGCTTGCTTTTTAAAATTTCAGGATGGCTGTCAAACATTTGAAAAATGTTTTATTTTTCCTTTATTTGTGCTTGCTTGTTTTTGTTTATTGCTTTGCAGTCATTTTTTTTTTAATTTATTCTGCTGCTGTTATGTGCATCATGTAAAACATGAAACTAACTGCTTCATATGCATCACATAAAACATGAAACTGATTTCCTTCATGTATATTGTTTAAAACATGATGCTAGTTGCTTCATGTGAAACATGTAAAAAATGAAACTAATTGCTTTATATGTTTTATAAAACATGAAACTGCTTTGCTTCATGTGTGTGTATAAACCATGATGCAAATCACTTCATGTAAACTATGTAAAACATGAAACTAATTGCTTTATATTTATCATATAAAACATGAAACTGCTTTATGGGTATCATATAAAACATGATGCTAATTGCTTCATGTGAACAATGTAAGACATGAAATTAATTACTTTTTTGCATCATGTAAAATGTGAAAATAATTGCTTCATGCAAATCATCTAAAATATAAAACTGATTCATGTGAATTATGTAAAACATGAAACCAATTGCTTCACATGTATTATGTAAAAATTAAAACTAATTGTGTTATGTGTATTGTGTAAAACTAATTACTTTGTGTTTATTATACAAGGCGTGAAATTGCTTTTACAAAAGAAAGATTTAATTGAACTCCATTTCAAGCATTCATAATTCATGATGAACTCATATAAAGTCAGCATTAACATGAGTTCATTCTTTGTTGAATATCAGAGTTAATCCCAGATCAAAATCTCTACTAATCCCAGATCAGTATTTTTCTGAACAAGATCAAAATCATTATTGACCCCAGATTAAAATCCCTATTAATCCCAGATCAGTATTCTTCTGAACCAAGATCAAAATCCCTTCTGATCTCAGAATAACAATCCTGCTGATTCCAAATCAAAAGACGTCTCTAATATTGAGTTCCACAATCAAGAAGTGAGTCAGAAGAAACAGTTAACATAGAATTTCCAGTTACAATTGGCCATTTCAACTGTAAAATGCTGCAACCTTGCTGCCAATCTAGTATTGCACTTAAATTCATATAGGTTAGGTACCATAGAGGAAAAGTTCATCAGAACAATTACCATGAAAAGTATTTATAGAAAAATCACATAGAAGCTATGTTATGGCAATGGGAAAGAGACTGAAGCTGAGATGCCAGGTCAGGACTATAACACTGCAGATTCTTCTTTGGATTTTACCAAGAATCTCTAAATTTATAGCAGGAGCACCAGACCAGATACACTGTTTTTAGTGGATGCTGTGGCACATACACATATGAAGGTGTTTACATGTGCATATGCATATCAAGGTGTTTACATGCACATATGTATATCAAGGTGTTTACACGTGCATATCAATGTGTTTACATGTACATGTGCATATCAAGGTGTTTACATATGCACATCAAGGTGGTTACATGCACATATGCATATCAAGGTGTTTAAATGCACATATGCATATCAATGTGTTTATATGTGCATATTCATATCAAGGTGTTTACATGTGCATATGTATATCAATGTGTTTACATGCATATGTGCATATCAAGATGTTTACATGTGCATATACATATCAAGGTGGTTACATCTGCATATGTATATCAAGGTGTTTACATGCATATTCTAATTCTAAAATATATAAAATTCTGTGACTTTGATTAGTCTGTCCCTCACACCCTCTAAAATAGCCATACATTGACCGATCAAAACCAAATTTGGGGGAGAAGTGCAAACAGGTAAGGGGATACAAAGTACAGCTGGTTTTATTAGGGTGTGTGGCTTAGTGCAATAAATACTCATTAATTTTTTTGAAAAAATTAAAAGTTTTATTATTTAACACAAAAATACTCACATTATTTTAAAAGCAATTTAATTAAAATAACAAATACCTATTTAATAAAAATGCAATATAGATTTTTGCATGTTTTCTTTAAGTTTTTATATAGACAAGGATCCAGTTTCCAGTTCACCCTGTGTTTGCAAGAACTATGAACAAATCACAAGGCCAAATGCTTCAAAAAGTTGGAATTTGACTCCAGAAAGAAATATTTATGCATGAGCAGTTGTATATTGCATGCTCAAGAGTATGAAATCCTACGGATTTATTCTCCTCTGTTAAAAAAGGAAAAAATGAAATTTTCTTAAAATTATTGTTTATCATGATGTTCTATAAAATTAAATTAGATTAAATAAATTATTAAACCACAAAATAGAGTTTTATCAAAGTATTTTCCAAACAAATCAGCTTATTCAAATTTCATTGATTGGTTTGCTAAATTGAACGAAACGTAGAGTTTGTAAATCTCAACAAAAATGTTAGCGATAACTTCAACAATATTAAATACTGTGAGGATTTCAACACGCTGGTGCATGTTGCAAATAAAATTCTAACTTTTTGAAATTTAACAGGGCAGGCAGAGTGGGGGTCCCTTTAAATTCATTGTAAATTGGTCCCCCTACTGAAGCCAAAACAATATATGCTCATATGACATGTTTTCTGAAAATATAGGTCTGTTTTTTTTTTTCCAATAATGTTCACCTTGAACAAGGCCCAAGAGCCATTCAAGGTAGAGGGTTATAGAGTAAGAGGCAGAGTTTATGGGGGATATGTGGGGCAGATAACTGTTAATCCTAGACTTGTACAGGTTAAGATTTCAGTGATCAAGAAAGCATCCCCTGTAGATTAAATAAAGAGCTTAGTTTGGAATTTCCTGTAGGTTATCCAGCTTGATATACACCTGATGAAGGACAGAAAGCACAATGGCCGAAACATTGTGATAACACCAGTGAAGATGAGTACAACATTCCGAATGTAAATAGTGAAAATAATCCTCTTGGGAGTCGGTTCCACAAAGCAGCGGTTTGGGAGAAGCTGCTCAAGTAGAACTTGCATCTCACCAATGGAATATGAAGGAAATGAAGGTGGTTCACTACAATGGGCGTGGCATGGCAGGTTTAAGTTGTGATGGTTAGAACTGGTAAAACTAAGGAATGTAGTTTGTTTCAACACTTTCCATAGAAATAGCAATAAAGTAGCGAGAGGCTTGCGACATTTCATCTGTGGGAAAAGGCTTGTAGGGCGGATCTAGATTATAGAAATGGATAGCATATACAGTGGCCAAGAAATGTGGGATGAGTTTAATACTAAATAACAATCCAAAACTGATCCCTCACTTTCTATCATCCTTTCATTTGATTACCAATAAAGATGTTTTGGGATTTCATCTATGAATCTACTATGGCCAAGAAATGGGGGATGAGTTTAATACTAAATAACAATACCAAACTGATCCCTCATTTTCTATCATCCTTTCGTTTGATTACCAATGATGTTTTGGAATTTCATCTATGAATCTACTGTGGCCAAGAAATGGGGGATGATTTTAATATTAAAAAGCAATATAAAACTGATTCCCCACTTTTTACCATCCCTTCTGATTATCTATAATGAATTTTTTAGTTAGTGTATATACTTGTGTATCATGCAACTTTTGAAGACCTAATTTTGAAGTTAATTTGACTACAGTAAATGGAGATATAGTTTGGCCAAATCCATCATTCCTAGGGCCAGTTTTGCCTTACATAATGCTAATTTTATATCTCATGTATGATGTGACCCTCTTAAAATTAGCTTCAAAATTGGGTCTTCAAAATGTCCATCATATACAAGTTTTTAATCCCTTATATTTGCAAGCACTAGCAAAATGATTCATAGACCAGTATCCATCCAAACTTAGTGGTCAGGGACCACTGATCTAGAGAGCTTAATTGATTGTAATATATGAAAAAAGAACTCCAGACTATGAATTTCAAAGATTTTTTTGGTACATCTTAATAAATTATGTCATGTGAACATGTTTTCTTTTGGCTTCCATAGGGGGAATCTGTTTACAATTAATTTTCATACAATACTATTATCTTAGCTAAAATTAAAAAAAATTGTTTTGATATTTATGATTTAAAGTGCTTATTCTATAATAATATGAAAAGAAAATTTGGAAAAAAATATTTTTTCTGGTTGCCATGGTGACTGCCATTGATAACTGCATATGTCTGATATTATCCTTTTTCTCAATTCGTAATAGCATGTAGTTATTAATGACCTAAATAAAGTTTCAACCTTAACAGTTGTAAATAAAAATAAAGTACAGATAACCTTTAAGAATGCAGGGATTGATTTCACACCATATTTTTATTAAAAATAAGACTCCCTCCCCACCACCTCCTAAATTGATAAAAACATCCATATTTTTCAGTTATGACAAAGTCCTGGGTATGACAATAAACTGAATCCAGCAGCAAGGAATCTGGTCGGGAGATTGGAGCTTTTGATGAGTGTGGAACCACTTGTTAATTGCTGCTGTTCCCAGACCCACCCCTGACCAATAGTAAAACCCCAAACAAAAACAAAACCCTATGAAAGTATAAAAATACATTTTTATAGTAAAATTACCAGCAATACATTTTTATATAAAAAAATCGGCAACAATATCTATAGTAAAATTACCAACAATATAATTTTATAGCAGAAATACCAAAAATATATTTTGTCTGTAGTTGAAGGCATGGAATTGTATTCAAAATATATTCAGTTTAAGTCATTAAATTGTGTTCAAAATATTTAGATTTTGGTACTAAATAATCTATGGAGGTTGATATGCTGCTAAACAAAACCAACCAACACAAAAGACCTCTTTCATGACATTAATCCATATAATATCCAACAATTTCTAAAAGAAATCAAATTATATTCCAAAATATAACTTTAATAAAACTACAACAGAAAATACACATATCACCGCCTCTAGTAATCATGTCCACACAAACATATATATGCACAAAAGCTGAGTATTACCTACCATGTATTCAATTGTGAAAGCAGAATAACATATATTTTTATTACTTCAAAGTTCCCAAGAAAATTAAATGACCCATAAGGAGTTGATGTGCCATTAAACAAACAAATCAATCACTCAATCATTCAATTCTACTTAATTTAATTTGAAATGTAAATGTAAGGATTTTATTTTGTAACATGTATTTATAAACAGAATAACAATATTGTTACTTTGGTTCATAAATACATGTTGCAAAATAAAATTCTTAGATTTTTATGATTCAATATAAAGTCCGTTTCTCAATGAAATATCTTCAGCATGAAACAGACTGTCATCACTTGGTGTTGACCTCAGTGTCCACTCACTTTCATACTTGCATATGCTCTGTCTCTGATATTGAGCATTTTTACTCACAAATATAGCAGACAACTAAAATTAAAACTATAGTTCAATCATACACACACACACACACACACACACACACATATATATATATATATATTGATCAGTCAGTTACTGGTTAACCAATTATTTGGTGATAATGAAACACAATCTTTATATATATATATATATATATATATATATATATATATATATATTGTAATATTATTATTTAAAAATATGTATTCATCACAGAACAGAAATTACCATGTTTAGGAACTAAAAACTAAACTTTAAATTAAAATGAAAAAAATTAGTATTATACTCTACTGTGTATCAAGAACTGTTTTTAAAAATAAATGCTAAAGAACTGTGGATTATGAATCTGATTGTTCTTTCTTTCTTTTATATATATATATATATATATATATATATATATAGAGAGAGAGAGAGATAGATATATCATTTATTATTGTTTTCTTTTTTTCTAGTGCTGAGAAAATG